>BMAO01013380.1:0-44713 GCA_019973975.1 Trichonephila clavata
TAATATTCAGCTCAGTGCATTAATCGATACAGAGCTCTCTTAGTTTTTTGAACGAAAAGCATGTGGCGAAATGTAAATCAAAAATTGAACCATATTTTGGAAAAATAATCCATGGCAAACTCCTCCATGGTGACTGAAACAGTGGTGTTTGTAGAGTTAATTTAAAAATTGAAAGCTTCACTTATCAAAATGTGGAACTTTTAGTTAGGAAAAATCTTTGTAGTGATGTTTTGATTGGCCTTGATATTCTAAACAGACATTCATCATTAGAAATTGGATTTGATGGTAATAGACCTCCACTAACAATTTGTTCTTTGGCTGTAGCACAAGTACCCTCTGTTTCATTATTTTCTAATTGAATCCAGACTGTAGACCTTTGTTTACAAAGCGAGACATCATACGAATGAAGACAATAATTTTATGGCATTGGAAGTTCAGAAACTTCTCCAGGAAGGATCATTGAGCCAAGTAACTCACCATGGAGGGCTCAAGCCTTTGTCATTAGAGGATAAATCATAAGCCCAGAATGGTAGTCGACTACTCTCAAACAATTAATAAATACACGTTACTGGATGCCTACCCTTTGCCTAAAATAGAAGAGGTAATTTTGAAATTTCAAAAAATAAGGTTTTTAGCAAAATTGGTCTCCAAAGTGCCTACCATCAAATTCCTATCCAGGATAGCGAGAGACATTATACAGCTTTTTGAAGCTTGTGGAAAGCTCTATCAGTTTTTACATGTTCCTTTGGGGTTACTAATGGAGTAGCTTGTTTCCAAAGAGTCCATGACAAAATTATTGAGGATGAAGACTCACCCTTACATATCCATTTATTGATGATGTTACTGTGTGTGGAAAAGATCAAAAAGAACATGATGACAACTTAGAGAAGTTCCTGACTGTGGTAAAGAAGTATAATTTGACTCTAAATGAAGATAAGTGTACATACTCAAGTAATTCTGTCCATTTGCTAGGCTACATTGTTCGGGATGGTTTAATAACCAGATCCTCAACGACTAAAACCTTTGAGGGATATGCCTGTTCCGAAAGACTCATCTGCATTGCAACGTGCTTTAAGAATGTTTGCCCATTATTGCCGATGGATCCGGGGGTTTTCTCAGAAAAACGTCCTCTTCTAGGAAAGAAACAGTTTCCTCTTTCTAGGGATGCTGTATTGACTTTTAATTCCCTGAAAGATGATGTGGCAAATGCTGCCTTGGCAACAATTGAAGATGACATACCATTTCGAGTGGAAACTGATTCATCCGATTTCGCAATTGGAGCTACCTTGAGTCAAGCTGGACGTCCTGTTGCCTTTTTCTCAAGAACCTTAAATACATCTGAATTGAGACATTCATCTCCAGAAAAAGAAGCATATGCCATTGTGGAATCACTTCGTCATTGGAGACACTTCTTGATGGGAAAGCATTTTGAAGTGTTCACTGATCAACAAGCAGTCTCATTTGTATTCAATCAGCGACATGGTAGTAAAATTAAAAATGAAAAGTTAATCCGTTGGAGACTTGAACTTGCTAGTTTTAAATTTGTCGTTATTTATCGTCCTGGAAATTCAAAACGTGATTGCTGATACATTATCCCGTATAACGAGCTCTAACTCCCAGAGTCGACTTAACAATCTTCACAACTCTCTTTGTCATCCTGGAGTGACACGAATGCATCATTGGGTTCGTTGCAAAAATCTCCCTTTTTCTTTAGAGGATATAAGGAAAGTCACCAACTCCTGTCTAATATGCAACGAACTAAAGCCAAGATTTGTTAAACATGTTGGAACTCTTGTGAAAGCTACTTCCCCATTTGAAAGGTTGAATCTTGACTTTAAAGGACCTTTACTTAGTGTTTCAAGAAATCACTATATTTTAACGATAGTTGATGAATTCTCTAGGTTTCTGTTTGCAATCCCTTGTAGTGACATTTCTGCGAAAACTGTAATATTGCATTTGAAGAACCTTTTTTCTATTTTTGGAATGCCATCATTTATTCATTCTCACAGAGGATCATCTTTCATGTCTAACGAATTAAAATCATTTTTAACATCTCAAGGAATTGCTACAAGTCGTACTACTCCCTATAATCCAGCAGGAAATGGACAGGTTGAACGTTATAATGGAATAATCTGGAAAACTATGCAACTTGCTTTAAGATCCAATAATATGAAAACTGAACAATGGGAATGTGTTATCCAAACAGCTCTGCATTCAATTCGCTCTTTATTGTGTACAGCAACAAATGCCACTCCTCATGAACGAATGTTTTCGCACCCTCGAAGATCCCATAACGGCTGTTCCATACCTACTTGGCTTACAAAGCCTGGTCCAGTTCTAATGAAAAATCAGGTGCGTGCTAACAAATATGAGCCAATTGTCCAAGAAGTAGAATTAATTGAAGCTAACCCTGACTATGCACATGTAAAACTTGGCAATGGAAGGGAAACAACTGTTTCTATAAGACACTTAGCTCCAAGAGGAGAAAATACCAGCTCTGAAGGCAACAAGGGTACAGAAGAAAGTGTTCAAGTTCTTCCAGATCTACAGCCAATAAACTCAGATTCAGATACCACTTTAGAAGATTCGACTGAACCGAACAAGAACACATTAGCATTGCGTACAGCTCGCCATAGGCAACCTCCTGCATACTTGAAGGACTATGTCAGAGACTGAAATATCCAGATTAAAATTAAAGGGGGGTAAAATGTCATATAATTCTCTTGTAATCTGGCATCTCTTAATTTTGTTTTCTGTATTGGCAACACCTGGATGAGACAGTCTGTAAACAGCAATCATGTAACCTCACTTCTAAGTTATTAAAAGCTTAATTCTGTTCATTCAACTCTCATTGTCTTATTTGTAGTACACATTTATTTTTAAATTTACCTTAGTGTATGAGCTTTTATGAAAAAGTTAATACAAAAGTATTAATCCAAATAATTTTCTTATCAAAATATATTTGTTGTGAAATATTCTTCACATTATTTTAAAAATAATTGTATATCAGGTTGTTTTATAAAATTTGAAATGTTATTTATTTGTTATTTTAAAAGTTTCTTTGAAATGCTGTTCCTGTGCTATTTTATGCTTTTTCGTTTCCAAGGGATGCATGATATGTACAGTGGGAACATCTGTTTTTGATCTAAACATGCTATTTTATTTTTTTATAAGTTAACTCACAAATTCATGGCTTATCTTTTATGGCTATTGCAGACATATTGATGAGTTGTTTTATTTTATTTATTTATGAGAAAATCACAGTTACATCATGATCATACCCCCTTCCCTTCAATTATGCGTGAGTATCTGTCTATATACATATAATGTAATTTTTAATAAATTGAGAGACTAAAATGATTTAAATGCAAAAGATCAAAAATATCTAAAAAGATGCAGTATTATAAACAATGCTGATTGAGGACAACTTTTACATTAACTTAAAAGTAGAATTTAATCAATTTTAAAGCTAACCATTCCCTCCCCCTTTGCCCCCCCCCCTTTTACAATACTGACAGAAATCCTATTAAATATAATGTGTAGAAGTTGTAAATCCATAACTAGAAGTAACTCTCTTATATTCACACAATCTTATGGGAAACAGTTTAATTATGGACACATTGTTCAAAAGTATTGTTTTTTTATGGTTATTCAAAATTTAAAAAAAATGCTGCCATTTCAAATAGATAAACATGTATGTTTCCCCATTTGAACATGATTTTTTTTAAATCTATGAAAATGCAATGTAACGTTAATGTACAGGACAATTTTCAGCTTTCATGTGTTATTTGAATAAGTTTTTATAGCATGATGTAGGACAAATATTTTATTTAAATTTAGTTATGAATTTTATTTGAGTTGTTTGGCTTGGATGAATCTTCTTATTGTTTTGAAATGTATTATATAGCTTGTATAAATTCCTGATTATCTTACAAATTTCATATCAATGAAAGAAATTTATTTTAAAAAGCTTTTATTCCTTGGTAGATTTTAATTATTCCCATAAAATGTTTATTCATTTTGCTTTTTAAGGTTATCATGCTGTTTTGCATTTCATTATGTTTGTTCTTTTCTCAGGTACATTATTAAAGAAATCTTATCCAATAAATCAAAGGATGAAATTGTTGACAACATTCACTTGCATCTCATCAACTTAGGTGAAGCAGTGTCTCAGGGAAAGAAACCTTTGACTGATTACATCATTTACAAAGTATTAAATTTTATACTTTAAATATAATTATATGTATTCAATTTAAATTATCATTTAAATGAAGTTTGCATGCTACTGTAAGCAAAATTTTCTGTTAGTTTTTGGAAACTTTTTCTCTCTCAATGTATTAAAATAAACCTTTATGCTTTCCTTTCTGTGGAAAAATCTGGTCTTTATACTTTCCTCCTCTTGGAAAGTATGCAATTATTTTAAATATTTTTGTAATTATATTCTTTAAAAACTTTTCTGACTATAATACATTTATAAAATAATTTTTTAACAAAAGAAAATTTTTTAATCATATCCCTGCATTTCTCTAAAAAAAAAGATTAGGTTTAAACATTAAGGACTAAAATTTTCCATACATTTTACTTTCTCCAAAATTCCATAAAGATCTTATAAAATTTAGAACTTTAATGATTTCATTACATATATTACAGATACAAGTATAAAATTACAAAATTTAATTCATATTTTTTAAAATAACAATAACATTGTCAAAAATAGTAGATAAAGTTGAATCTATGCAACTTAAAAACGTTTGTTCTATTCATGGTCATGGCTTATTTAATTCTACTTGACATAACACGACTAAATTAAGGTTCTCAAGTAATGAACTGAGCTTAACTCAGTGGCACAACAGCCCGTGAGGGCCAAGGCTTACTGTGCCTATCTCAGTTTATGTGACCTTAGGCATGCAAATGTTTCTTTCAAGTGGTCAGTCTGACGCAAAACCCCCAGTGTTCAGTTCCCAAGCAAGCTTGGTGCTCATTTATCAACCCACCGAAGGGATGAAAGGCTGAGTTGACCTTGCCCAGCCCGGAATTTGAATCTCGGACCTGTTGCGTGAAGTGAGATACAGTACCACTGGGCTTCATGTAATAAATATTCTTTAAATAAATTAATGATCTTAAAAAGTATATTATGATTATTCAACTTGTATAATAAGAAAACTTTATACCTGACAGTGTGACTATTGCTATCCCAAGGTGGACCATATATATAATAGCATATCTATGAGGTACTTTATCTGTATCTTTTATCTGCTGCTTAACAAGATGAATAAATATGCTGGTACTTAGGGTTTAAAAAATATTTTTTAAGTATTAATTGAATATGTTTGTTTCTTGGAAAGTATTATAAATTTTATGTATTCACTTTTTCTATTTGTTAGTACTATATTTATTCAAATCTAAGCCACACTTTTTTCTCTATGTTGATGCTACTAAAAAATCAAGTGTCTCTTAGAATCGAGAGCAGAAAAAGTTTTTTGAATGGGGAAAGTTGAACATGATACTGAAAGTTAAAGCAATTACAGGATAATGCCAGTATTTTAGTTCTTAATACTAGTAAAAGTGAATTATTCATTTTTTATTCATTTTCATTTTAAATTTCATTAATATTGGATATCAATTAACCTTTTCCCACTTTTTATTTTTTACCTTAAATGTGTTGAGAATTAAGGATATAGCTTATAATTAATAACGGCTTAGATTCAATCCAATAAAAAATTATGAAAGGAAGTCTGATTTACCACATTCCTACTAATCTGTCAATGTTTGAAATCCATTATTTGGATTCTGGTTCTAAACACATAAGCATTTTTGTGTATCATTCAAAAACTATATATGAATAAAAAAAGGGGACAGAGTAACTTGGTAATTTTCAACTTATAAAATGTAATTTCATATCAATTTTTTTAAATCAAGCAATTTTGTAAATGTTGCACTGTTTATCTTGTATTTTTTAAAATTATATATAATCAAACTTTTACTATATCGATAATTGCATGTTTACTGGTAGCCTTTTATTTACAGCAACTCACTAAAAATCCTGAAGATTATTCAAATCAGAAAAATCTTCCTCATGTGATGGTAGCATTGAGACTGAATGCTAAAGGAGGAAAAAAACTGAAATTGGGTGACACTGTATCATACATAATCTGTTTAGTAAGTTCTTCAATTTTTATTTGGTATATTTTTAAAGTTAAGTAAGTAAACACAATTAAGTTTACACATTTAATCAGAAACTAATAATAATAAGCATTTCAAACAAGCATTTTAAAATTAGTTTTGAAATTTTATTGACCTACTCAATATTTGTTTTCTTTCTTCTATACCAATTGTATCAAGCAACCTTATGTACTATAGATGTTAGAATTTGCATACCTTATAGACTTTCTTGACAGTGAACATTCTGCATTGTAAATTTATTTTACTTTTGTATGTAGGATGGATCAGATCTTCCTGCTACTCAAAGAGCTTACCATCCAGATGAGTTGAAAAATTCAGAAATATTGAAAATTGGTCAGTGTTTATATCAAGATTTAAGTATTGAAAATTACAAGTAACATTATATTTTATTATTATTACGTATCAAAATATTTTATTATTATTAGCCTAAAACATTCTAATTTATTGTGAAGTTTGTGCTTTGTAATGTCACTGAGGAAGAAAATAAAATAAATCAGATTTAGAATCAAATGTTAAATATTTCATTGTTATGCTTTTACATTATTTGTTAAAGTAATCTGTAGGTTAATATTTCTTCTTTAAAAAATTGATTAGCCATATCTTCAACCTTTAAAAAAAATAGATGGTCATAAAATTTTAAATATGATTCATATTTCATTAAGTGCTTACTTTTTTTAACAAGCTAATAATAATATCCTCAAACCATGGGAGAATTAAGAAATGAATAAAGAATTATTATCATAACATTTTAATTTATAAACAATAAAATACATTTCTGGCTTTAATGTGGATATGTTAAATTTGAATTTTTAAACTGGACTAATTACTTTATAGTTATTATTTTAGAAAAAAGAATTCAAGAATATTTGTTTGAAAAAAATTTAAGAACTTTTTTAAGCATCAACAAAATTTAAGAATATTTCATTAATTTGTTATGTACAAATTTGAAATTTAAATTCTTGACTTCCTCTTTTTGTTATGTTATTGCATTAAATTTTTATTAATCAATTGACATATTTTTAATAGTGTTTTGATGAATTATGTATTTCAGTATGACATGAACAAGATAGTTGTGCAGTCTAAAAACTTGATATGCTTATAAATAAATATTTCCTGAGTTATATATATATATATATATATATATGTATTCTAGATGTTCTCTATTACTTGACTCAGCAAATTCACCCAGTAATTTCTCGTCTGTGTGCTCCCATTGAAGGTGCAGATGCTGCCATGATTGCTAAGTTATTAGGTTTGTGTTTAATTTTAAATCATTTTAAGTGTTATATATAAAATAAAGCATGTTGATTTATTGAGCATTAAAATCATTATAATTGGAATTTCAAGAAGTTATTTATGTGGAAGAATGATACTTAATTTTATTCCAATTTTTTTGCATGAATTTCAGTTTTCCCCCCTCATTTAGATTGATTTTTTTTTATACTTGAACAGAAAAATGTGTGCTCTCTTAAATAAATTTGAGGATTTTAATTGTATATATTACAGCTTATTTCAGATTCTTTGTGAGTATATATAAATATTAGGATTTGATTTTTCATAAACAATTGTTTTTTCCCCCAGGCCTAGATGCATCTAAATACCAGTCTGTAATCAGGGATGTGGAAGATGAAGAAGATAAACTACTCAATCCCTCATCTTTATTTGATGATGAAGATCGTTTCAAGAATTGTGATAGGCTAGTTCTAAAATGCCCCATCCAACAATGTTCTCATGAAATTGTGATTGACAGTTGTTTCAAAAAGGAAGTGAGTACCTCTCAGAATTTAGTTGTGACTTTACCTTTTGCTTATTGCATTACAATTCCTATTTTTCCATATCACAAATTTGCTGCTGTTTACCCCATTTGATTAATTAAAAAAAATATTATTTATCATATTCCCTCCTCGCCCTAGGTTAATGGTTAATTTATGATATTTTGAGTTGACTCAAGCTTTGATTCTCTTCAAAGAAGTCAATCTTCAGCAAGAGGAATTTTAATCCTAATCATATGTTTGACCCCCCCCCCCCCTTATAATAGTCAGGTTAAAGTTCTCATAAATTTCATTCCCAAATGTGGTATCTAGATTTCAGAATGAGAAGAAAAATTTGCAAGAACATGTACTTGATTTTTTCAATAGATTAATAATTATATTAAAATTACTGGATGTCACAAAATTAACTTTTTTATAACAAAAAAAATTGGAATTTTTTAATTATTTTATGGCATTATTTTCTATGATCCAAGAACTAGCTTTAATGTCTATTTAAAAAAAAAAAAATTGTAATGTCGCTATAAATTGTTTCTATTTTGTGTATTTAAAAAATTTGTATATGCATTTACATTTAAACATTTGACTGGCTTAAGACTTACTTCTTTTCTAAATTGTTTTTCATTAACCCAGGAGAGGTCACGCAGGACACAAAATCACCCTAAGCTCACCAAATCTTTAATTCTGGGAAACCTGTTTGTTTGTTATCAATGTGCTTTTAAATATCTTCCAATTCAACAGTCTCCTTGGTATCTGAAATGTCTTTGTCACGTATTCCCCCCCCCTTTTTTTTAAAAAAAATAGTCACAAATCCACCTTTAAAGAACAGACAATGACAGCATTTTGATGATGTCACAAAAGGAGGGAATGCTTTACTACTCACAGTCACTGTCAGGAATATAAAGCTTATGATATTTATTTCTTTTTAGGTCATAGACTAATATTTCCACATTTATATTGATTATTTTTTTTATAATTCTCACTTAGAATACTTTCAGATGAAAGTTATGTATTAGTACATTAGAAGCCGCCCTTCCTATATATTGGTTAGTAACGCTGTGTGTGTGATTGCGGTGCCGTAGGGACTGGGTTTGAATCCCGGAGAAGGCATGGATGTTTGTGTTGTGATCCTTCCTTTTTTCCTTTGTGTTGTAAGCCCCTATGTGATACATTGTGTGGTGCATGAGGTTTATAAATGTTCTAAAAAATAGAAGGATGTCTAATATTTTCTTGGGAAAAGGAACAAATATCACTCATGAAAGATTCATAATATAAGAAATTTCAAAGAAGAAACTCTATGTAAAATAATTTCAATCAGATAAAATTTTTAAAAAAAGAAACATTTACTTGCAAAGAAAATATGAACAGTTAAGCATTAGAGACACATTAATAAAAATAGAAACGTCAATTTTGAAACATTATACTGGAATCAATATATCATAACAAAGGTTAAATGCATGCAAAAATATATACAAATATAGAAATGATACAAGCAGTTTTAGATATTACAGTAATTATACAGCAAAAGTAGATTCTAGATTATACGTTAGAAAATATATACATTAGAAAAGAATATTTTACCTATAAATCTGAGGAAAAATTTTTTCATGGAATATATCATTCATGAGGAGATGTACTTATTTGTTTCAAATTTTGAATCATTTGCATTTGTAATGATATTATTTAAGCCAATTTTTACAATATTTTTTATGCATTAAGGAATGAATAATTTGCCTAGTTAAAAATATCTAAAGATCAAACAAAATTTTTTGTAATTAAAAAAATAGTATTTTAATTTTCCATTATTCAAATGCTAAATGCTTCATGAAAGTAATTTAAACGAATAATGTAAATAAATAGAATTTTTCTTTAAGTAATAGTTATATGAGCTATTAAACATGTTCATAAAATCTATATAGTATAAAAAAAATAAAGTATAAGGAAGCACGTGTGCACATTGAATAACATACCAATCAATAATTGAATATTTAAATAAATAAAACAGGGAAATATAAAAAGTAACATTAATTTAATTGGCCTTAAATTTCTTTATTTTTTATTACCTTCATCATTAAAGTTTCTTCACTGTGCTTTTTTTAAATATGAAAATGCAGATATGTTACAGTTTACATAAGGTAGATGATATGAATGTGAGACATTCCGCAACTCATGTAATTCCATATATGCTTGTAAACAAGATAATTGGCAATCAACTTTAAGAAATCTTAATTTGAATATTTTCAATATTAATGAATTAAAAATGAAATATTATGTTGAAATGACTTTCAACATAATATTTGTGGGAATTTTTAAATCTCTTCTATCCAAAAGTCTTAAATAGTTGGTCTGGCATTGTCTGAGTTGAAATTGATCTCCTTATCCAAAACAAATATATATTTACAATGGGAGCATCCGAATTTTATATTATGCACGCAATAGCCTGCTATGTACATTATACTCTTATATTGAGATATCCTCTAATTTATTTGAAATGTTTAATATTTTGTTGAAATCCTTAATATCTTCTTTAACATTAAATATCTCTCCTTAATTATTTGAAATTAAATTTTTTAGTAAAATAGTACCATATTTATCCAAGCGCTATTAACATCAATTATTTTTCAGCTTGCAAAATTTCCTACATTATAAATTTCAATATTCTTTCTTAAGATTTAATAGCCATAACATGATGAGGAACAGAATTACTAAAGCAAATTTCTTCAAAAACATTTACTGTATTAAGAATATTTAGCAATTCACTGAATTGTGTTAATCAATATGTCATCTCATTCAAACAGGAGGAACAGCTGGTAAAATGTAAGGATATGTATTTTATTAGATGAACATTTGGGTACATAACAAAAATGAGGCATTACTATAAAATGTGTGGAGTTTTAGGTTATGTTATTAATAAAAATTTTAAGATTATAGGATTTGATGGAATAGAAAAATATAAATTTAAACTCTAATTTCTGATATAAAACAAAATATCTTAATTTACAAATAATTATGGATGTTGGCATAAATGCATCAGTTTATTATATTATGTATTTAAAACTAAAAATAAATTCAATAATGACTCTAGAATAAACTTGTACCATAATATAAATATCTTACCTTTCTTTATATCCAATGGTAATGCTGATCAATTTCAAAACAATACAAGATTAATTTTATATGTACCAAAGAAATCTTTAAAAAAAGTAGTTTTACTAACCACTAAGCATTGCAATGACACAATTCATGAAAGTAATACGATGAAAGAGTCGATGGCAATTTAATGTTATAATCCAACAAAAGTAGGAGTAGATAAAATGCCAATGCTACATTCTACATATAAAACAAATGGTAATTTTTTTTGTAATGAACACAAAAGAAAATGTTTCAAATGCTATCTAACTAAACTCAACTCAACTCAGTGGCATAACATCCCATGAGGGCCAAGGCCTACTGTGTCCATTTCAGTATACATGGCCATTGGGCGCTGATGTGCATGAGTAGATGTCCCGATCAGGTGGTCAATCTGAAGCTAAACCCCCAGTGTTTAGTCCCCAAGCAAGCTTGGTACTCATTTATCAACCCACTGAAGGGATGAAAGGCTACTTTGCCCGTCCGCAATACCTTACCACTTGGCCATTGAGCCTCCAATCAAGTGTACTATAGGACAAACAGCACTTGGAATATTTTAATTCAGTTTGATTAGATTTTTTCACAAATCATTAGAAACATTTTTAAGTTTTTAAAGTAATGTATTGTTACGTTGATTGGGATTTGAGGATTTTATGCAAATCGGTCGCAAAAAACGAGAGCTCTCTGAGAGTGATGAGAATTTATTGTCGAAAATCAGTCCTTGAAATACGGGATTCAGCAGCAAAATTCACAGAATAAATATCAGAAGGTCTTCACACCTTCTATAGCGCTCAGACACAATTATCAGTGTCTAAAATACACGTATGCAAAAGGTTATTCACCAGCACTGCTCGTCCTACTCAACAGCCGAGCTAATTGCTAGTTCACCTATCTAAATTTAAACAAGGCAATACTACTGATTCCTAGTCAAAACAATACTAACTCAGCCCAGGCGATCCTCTCCGTATTTATAGGTGTCGCTGATAATTCGAGAAAGATCCGCTTGCATCATAAATCTGGAAGTTAGTGGATTTCTCCACTAATTTCCAGAAGAATCCATGGGGTTCTGAACTTGCCAAAAATGATGCCAACTTGTCTCTTTTGTCAAGTTCCCATTGAATCGCCTTTATAACGTAAGTGACAACAATGCTTGCGAATATTACAATTTTTTAAATAAAATTTTAAAAACATAAAGTAATATAAATGCATAACACATCCAAATACAAATTATTTGCACAAAATTTGTACTTGCAATACTATTGATTCCTAGTCAAAACAATACTAACTCAGCCCAGGCGATCCTCTCCGTATTTATAGGTGTCGCTGATAATTCGAGAAAGATCCGCTTGCATCATAAATCTGGAAGTTAGTGGATTTCTCCACTAATTTCCAGAAGAATCCATGGGGTTCTGAACTTGCCAAAAATGATGCCAACTTGTCTCTTTTGTCAAGTTCCCATTGAATCGCCTTTATAACGTAAGTGACAACAATGCTTGCGAATATTACAATTTTTTAAATAAAATTTTAAAAACATAAAGTAATATAAATGCATAACACATCCAAATACAAATTATTTGCACAAAATTTGTAATTTTACCCCCACAGGCAGTACAATTCCTGAAAAAAGGCATCTGTTCGCAGACATAAAACTATTCTCATAACAAATACTCAACAGTACATACAAAATAAATAAATTCAAAATACATGAACAAATACAAAAATAAATTAGAACACTAAAATAAAACTAAGAAAATAGAAAAAAGAAATATATTTATAATTTACATTGTTTACGAGATAATTAGTGACCATGGTCTGAACTTAGGGGTTTTATTGTCCTTGGTCAAGGTAAGGGGCTAGCCTATTGTAATGTTTTGACTGTGTGGTGATTTCTGTATCCAAACCACAACGTTTTTCAGTCTTTTAAGGACTGTATAAGGATCTTTCCAATTGGGTCTGCAGTTTTGGAGAGGGTCCAGATTCCACAACCACACTTTGTCACTTTCGTGAAAGTCGCATCCGGTTGCTCTTGCATCATATTGGGTCTTTATTTTCTCTGAACTTATGCTAATTCTATCTCTAGCCAGATTATGTATTTCCTCCATCTGTGCCAGGAGTTTCTTGATGTACTCCTCAGGTACCAAGGGAACATCTGGTGGCCTGCTGAACATAAGATCTGCCAAGAATGACTCTTTAAATTCTATTATTGGTTTTCCTTCATGATCAGCTGAGATCTTTTCAGACACTCTCATAATTCCATGGGTCCAATTCAGATTTTGATGGCGTTGTAACTTGGTGGACTACTGGATCTATTGCATTAAATTTCTTTTTAACTCTTGAGCAGTATTTGCAGCACTCAGGACAGGGTCTTCTTGAAAGGGTGTCTGCATTTCCGTGTGCTGAACCTTTTCTGTGTTGAATTTCCATGTCATACTCCTGTAGTCTTTGTATCCACCTGGCTATTTGGCCTTCTAGGTATTTAAAACTCAGCCAGAGGTCAATGAGGCATGATCTGTTTGCAGCAGGAACCTTCAACCATAGAGGTAGGGATGGAAGTGCTCCACGGATTTTACAATAGCAAGCAGTTCCTTCCTGGTCTCACAGTAATTTCTTTCTGGTCTGGACAGACACTTATTGAAATAGGGGATGGCACACTTCAGGCCATCTATTTCCTGTGACAACACAGCTTCAATGCTCTCATGTCGCATTTGTATCCAGAATAAATTGTTTCCTAGTTTCAGGATATGCCAGGACTGGAGCAGATGTTAGTGCATCCTTGAGCTTGTTAAAATCATTGTTACAATCGTCTGTCTAGAAGAAATTGTTTTACCTCAGTCGGCTTATGGAGTAGTCTGATTGTTGAAAATTTTTTTGCGAATTTACAGTATTATGTCCATGAGCCTAAGAAACTTTGGAGCTGGTGAACATCCATCAGGCAGTTCCAGTATTTCACAGCAAAGATCTTATCCAGGTCTGTTTGAACATCTTCCGCTGACTGAGATAGGTGACTTCACGCCGGAACAGGTGGCGGGTTGACTTAACTTCAGGCTAGCTTCTTTCGACTTTTGTAGTACACGTTTGATATTGTTAAGATGTTCTTCGAAGGAACACCCCACAATGATGATGTCATTAAGATAGACCTTGTAGATTGTGATGACAGACCATGTAGACTCTTAATCCCCATTTATTATCATGTACAATACAAGTAATTGTCAAAAAGGATTGGGATGATTATGTCACCCCGTGCGACCACTAATGGTGGTGGTATGCGACTTCTCCTAGGTTAACAAAGTTTATTGAAAATCATTGAAAATATTAGAATCAGTTCAGAAAGGTTTAATTTATAGATAAGCGAGGCATAACCAGACTAGTCTTAAAAATTAACTTTATTTAAAACAATGTAGAAATACCTATTAACCCCCTTCCTCCCCAATGCATAGCTGCATAAGAGTTTTCCACAGTTCAAAGAAGTGCTACTGCACATTAGGTGTCACCATCTTCAGTAAATCTGCCGATTTTGACTTCATCTTTTCTACAGACTGAAAATGTGTCCCCATCAATGCATTTTTCTCTTTAGGAAACAGGTAGAAGTCGTATGGTACAAGATCTGGTGAGAACGGTGGATTCTTGAGCATAGTTATGGGTTTGTCAGCCAAGAACTGTGTGACAGGGCATTGTCGGTGAAAAATCCACATGCTGTTGCTCGATAGATCTGCCTTTTCTTCCTCTATGCTTTCTCAGAACCTCAATGTAGTATTGCTGTTGTACTATTAGGCCTTGAGGTACCCATTCACTCATAATAATTCTATTAAAACAAAGAAAAAAAATGATGAGCTCGGGCTTCAGTTTGGGCACTAATTCTAGCTTTTTAGGCCCTCGGCGGTATGAGGACCTTCCAGTGGATGGATTGTCATTTAGTTTCTGGTTCGTACTGAAAATCCCACGTTTTGTCACGTGATGACTTTTTCAATCAGTTCAGGCCTTACTTGATGTCAGATGTCTTTCTTGTTCATGTCAGGTTTTTCGGTACCTGTTTTGCGTGAACTTTGTCATGTGCACAATTTTTTTTATTTTCTCTGTCACTGCTCATAATATCTGACTTCATCCAAACAATCTAACATTAATTTTCTATGCACGATTTCATGAATTTTTCCAATGTTTTCATCGTTTCTTGATGTCACAAATTGACTAGAACATTTATCATCTTCAACAACCTCCTGATCTTTCAAATGTCATTTGTGCCATTTAAAAATTCAACAATGTGACATGCAGTTATTTCCAAACTCCCCCTTTAACAATTTAAAACATTCATTTGCAGTTTTTTTAATTTTTTTTTTTAATTTTCATGGAGGATTTCAAATTTATGTGCAACTGGATTTTTAAGTTTATCATGATCCCAGCACTACTACACAACAATGTCTTACTCAAACAAGAATGAAAAACAAATTGAACTAGATAGAGAAATGGGGAATAACATGCCACTAGCACTGGCAGGGTTAAAGTCAACTATATTCTATTCCCACTTCTTTACATTCAGCCTAACGTCAACACATGTGCAGTCCGAGAATTTAATTGTCACATCTTGTAAATGTCGCCATGGGAAGACACTCTAACCTGATTTCCAGCAAGGTTTACTTATTTGCACACATGGGGTTTTAAAGTATTCATGATGGATAAGAAATGCACTTGATCCTTCAATTTTATTGCATGTTTAAGAGTTAATAAAAAGAGTGTTAAAAGGACTTTTAACCAATCAATTTTAATTATGAATGTAAATGGCGAATTTCAGAGTAAGTAAAGCACATATGATATTGTTGGTATTGAAACTTTTTCTCACAAATCTTGGAAGTTTAATTCCTAACATTACAACTTCTTTACTTGGTTATTCTTGCTCTGAGGCACAAAAATAAAAATATTCATGATAGATTTTAGTTTTCACATGAGGGTAAAATACTTTATTTTGTACAAAACTTCATTGAAATATAAAAAATATTATATGGTGCTGACAGTCTTGATAACAATCAATACTGGAGACCCTTGTCTCTCTCACCTGTGCACGTGTTTGCATTTAAATGGCTCTCTTATATCTTTGTTATTTTGTTTCACTTACTACTTGACTTTGGCGAATTAGTGTGGTGTGGTAGTTTGATCAGCATGTCAGCTCAGGTGTTGTTACGTGACTGAGGCTCAAAACTATATGGTCTGCTACCTGTAATCCTCATGTAGTTTTATGGTGTATCCATAATATAACTCTTACTCACTTCTATCTCGAAACTATGCAGATACTGATCTAGTCCCACAAGAAAGATATGTTGATTAGGGTTCGAGGATTTTATGCAGATCAGTCGCAAAGAACAAGACAGTTTAAGAGCAATGAGAATTTACTGTCAAAAATTAATCCTTGAAATAACAGGATTCAGCAGCAAAATTTGCAGAATAAATATCAGAAAGACTTCACACCTTATACATTGTTCAGACACAATATCAGTGTCTAAAATACAAGTTGGTCAGATTATTCACAAGCACCGCTCGTTCTACTCAACAGCCGAGCTAATTGCTCTTCACGGTCAAGGCAAGACTACCAATCACTTGACTCGTTTTGGTGAGTGTCTCCATAGTTATAGGCCTCTCAGATTCTTCCAGAAAGATCCACTTGCATCATAGATCTTGTAATTAGTGGGTTTCTCCCCACTGATTTCCAGAAAAATCCATAGAGTTCCGAACTTGCAGAAAATGATGCCAAGTTCCCGTTGAATCACTATTTTGTAAGGGACGACGTTGCTTGTGAATAGGAATTCGCAATTTCTCATATTACAATTTCAACATTAGATAAATATAACAGAGAGTAATATTACACATCCAAATACAAATTATTTACACTGTTTACACAAAATTCATAACAATTTTAATCTTCAGTACTTTATTTACTGGAATTATATCTTAACAACATGGGAGTCAATATGACATTTCTTTTCCAGGTTGCATCTGTCCAGTGCCAACTTCGCTCATGTCCTCAGTGCAATATTCATTTGTTGCCTTATGCTGCCAACCTCAAGAATCAACTGGAAAGAATTTTGAGGCAATACATCACTAAATATTATAAAGTAATCTTCTCAATTTTTGATCTTAGGATTATGCTTTTCCTTACCAAACTGTTGTCAAATATTTGAATGAGACTTAAATGGGAACAGTTTTTCTTAAAACCTAAGTGTTTTTATGTTTTTAAAACTTAGTAGACAATGTACTTATTTCTACTTATGAGCTGCCCATGTTCAAAACACATAACTATTTAGTAATATTTATCAATTATGCTTATATCACACTAATCTTTTTTCTTTTCCCAGCATATCCTAGTGTGTGATGATGTGGGTTGTGCTTACTCAAGCAATAAAATGCCCCTTGTATTCTCCAGTGGAGGTCCAATCTGTCCTGCTTGCAGAAATTCCAATCTACATTTAGAAGTTAGTTTGAAATCATTGTCACATACCTATTTAACCTTGTAATAAAAGTATACTGTACTCAACATTTTTGCCAAGAGTTAAAATATATCCTTTTTTTATTTCTGCCTATATTTTCTGCATTTTATAATTTTTTTTTCATGTAAAATTTTTAGCATTTCTAATTTTATTTCAAGTCTTTCAAAAAAAAAATTATGTTGGCATTTTTTATATTTTGTTCCATAAATGTTTACTTCCAACTGTTCCTAAATGCCTTATGTTTTGCATTAACAAGGAATATATCTTCCTTATAGAAATTTTTGGTTGCTTTTATAAACTTGGCAAACTAAAAATGCATTTTTGCTATTAAATTATACTTTTTTTTTTAAATTTCTTTATAATCATGTAAGCATTTTGATGCAATATTTTTAAAACTAAAATATAATTATTATTAATGTGATTATGTATAAAATTATTCAAATTAGCCTATCAAGAACATTTTAATACTTAAAATACTAGTGCAGTCAGTTTGAAGTGTTTTTGTTTCCTGCTTCTACAAAATTAAGCCTCATGGCTTATGTAAGCATCAACACATGCTGTAAAATATGAATTTCTTTCTCATGCACACATAAGTGAAGAAAAACTAACAAGCTTGTAAAAGAAATAATTTAAGTGAATGAAATAATAATTTTTCAAATATTGAAACTTGATATGAATCTTATTTTTCTTTGGCTGTGTGATTTTTATAAACATGCTTTTAGTTACATATTTTGAATCCCATAAAAATATTTAAAATTATTATTTTACATTAGTGATAACTTGTTTAATTTTTATGTAGATTTGTGTTATACTACAATATATATATGCAGTTGACTCTCGCTAATTCAAACTTTTGATAATATGAACCTCTCGCTAATCCGAACTATAAGCTCAGCCCCTTGTAAAACTCTTGATATTTCAAACTAAAACAATATGTTTTGGTACACTCAATATTTCGAAGTAAAATCTGTGGCTGTCTAGACTACATCATGCAATAATTTGAAATTATTATTTATAGCTTTCAACAATTTGCATATTTACTATCATGTAGAGTTCTGTAGCAAACAGGTTGAAGCTTACACGTTTTGTGTTGTATTGTCTCTGGGTGTCTCCCCTGTAACATAGCCCCTTTGGTGACCATCTATCTACTGTCGCTTCTTTGTGTTTCCCGGTTCCCCTAATCAAAAAGACACTTACTGCTTTCCTCCTTTAAGTAGACTATAGACTGACCGCACTTGTTGTCAGCCATCCATATTTTTCGTAAAACAAATGGCTTTCCTACACATGTGTTCAGAAAGATGCGCTAATGTGAAGAGATACATAGGACTGCGTATTTTAAGTCTGAGTGACATGAGGATTTATGAGTCATCTTTGTGGCTTTGGGCAT
This sequence comes from Trichonephila clavata, assembly GCA_019973975.1. Lineage (NCBI taxonomy): Eukaryota > Metazoa > Arthropoda > Arachnida > Araneae > Nephilidae > Trichonephila > Trichonephila clavata. The sequence continues at coordinate 18,942 of BMAO01013380.1, forward strand.
ATAGCACAAAATAGGGTATGGGGCAAACTAGACCCCAACTTGAAGAACCAATGGTGTTGGGTACAATATACGGAATTGATAACAGATTTTTTTGTGAAAAAAAGATTAATTATGTACAGTATGTATTCTTTTAATAATTGTTTTTAATATATAAATGTATTTTTAAAAATACTTTAAAACAATTTTATATACATAAGTACAATTGTTTTATTACATAGTTTCACACACACAAATTTAAATACGTTAGAAAAAAATACTCTGTGTGTTTTGGTTTTTTTTTTTTTCCTGCCCTCTTGATAATTCAAAGTTTTTCGTTGGTCCCTCCAAATTATTGAAAGTCAACTGTATGTCAAAAACATCATTTGTTTTGTATCATTAAGAATTACATATTTTAGAAATTAGATCTGTTTAAGTAGTAATCACTCATTATTGAGATTCATCAAATTTTATACATCTGTGTGCTGAAAAATATTTTATGTTATTAACTTATTGTATTTTATAATAACATGAAAACTTTTTTTTAGTATTCAGAAGCTCAACTGTATACACAATTAGCTTATTTTCAAAGTTTGTTTGACTTCACTAAAGCAGGAAGTAATCTTTCTTCTGAAGAGAAAGGTGAGTGTAATAAATAAACATTGTCATCATTTTGTGAGGTTTCCTTATTTTTGTAATTGTATAATGTTTTGAAGAAGCATACTAATGGGAATATAAGAATTTAAATTTAGTATGTTTTCCCTGCAAATTTTGCAATCACATCAACAATATCACAAAATCAATAAATTGTATTAAAATTAAATTTTTCTGATTTTTTTTTCTAATTTAAAACATCTATTTAATAATTAAGGTATATGTTTTCCGAAACTAAATATAGAAATCTGTCATTTTAATTGAAACAAATGCATTTCTTGTATAAGGGAAAGGAGACTTGTTTCATGGCCCTTTTTAATTTTCTTAATAAAGAAATTATTTCCTGCTATTAGTTACTATTGTATTTACAAAGTTTTGCAATAAAATCTCCCCAGAAAATTAATGATAATTTTCCTTTTTGTAATGTAGTTATAAGGTAAATTGTAACTTTTGTTGCATATGAAATTTTTATAGTAGCTAGACCACAATATCTCTTGCGAAGATTTATACAAGGCTATACTTAAAATTATAATGAAATAAACATATTTTAGGTTTATTGAAATCATTAAAGAAACCTGCTTAGGAACAAAAGTGCTTTTTATATTATCACTTTTGATTAAATATGCATTTTAATTTTTTTTTACTTCATACTTGTTCTCATTTCAGTTGAAATCTTTAATTTACGTTCAATTTTTTTGTTTTGCTTTAAGGTTATCTTCAAGCTAACAAAGAAGATGAAGAACTTTATCAAAAGTTAAAACTCTCAGCTGACAAGATTGTTCGTAAAAGTGCATATGGCATTGTAAATTTGAGTTTCTTGTTTGAAGGCCTTTTTGAAAAATCTTCAAATTCTGTTTGAAAAATAATAAATATTACGAAGAGTGGCAATTGAGTAGTTTCTTTGAAATTGCTCTAAATATGGAAAATGAAGACTATTCAGTTTTTACTTTTAATTTCCAAAAAACTATTTTGTAGTATTTATGAAATGTGTCAACTGACACATAAAATTTGATACAAATAAATATGTAAAGAAGCTGTTATTAACTCAGTGCTAAATAATTTTGTTTAAAACAAGACTTGAATTTCTTTTTCTTGCATAATAACACTGAAATGTATATGGTAAAGAAAAAAATTATAAAATGAAAAGAAATGGAAACTTTTCAGGGGGTTCTCTAATTGTAAATTATTATGAAATTTCTCAAATTTAAATTAAATTTAATGGATGCAAAAAGTTTTTAAAATAAAGTGTTCTTTTTGCACTACATTTTTTTGCAAAAATTGATTGATGATAAGTTTTTTAAAAAAATTATACTTGAAGAAAGGAAAATTGTATATTTTAAAAGAAAAGTTGGTAAATAATTTGCACTATCTTTTATTCTATTATGTATTTCTGTGGTATTGTACATATGTTCATATAAAGAACTGGTGTAAAATAGTTTGTGTTTAACAAAGGATGATGTATATATTTTTAATTGTATTCATATATTTCAACTCTTACTGTTCTGTTAAGTACTTTTTATAATTATTTAATAAAGAGATGTTTTTTAAATTTATTAGTAATCTACTTCAGAATCTAAATATTGCATTGGACACATTTTATTCAATTCTTTGTTTAACTGACACAATTTGTTTTTGATTTTGTTGAATTATCAATTTATAGTTTCTCAGAAACAGGTCATAAATGAAGAGAAAATCGCATTATTTAAATTTGATATTTTATTCTGAATAAAATTGGTTACTTGCATAAATTTAAAAAATCATTGAATAAAACTGAATGTTTTTTTGTTGTTGTTGTTGTTGCCATTTATTTCTTAATCATCTTGCTTTTTTCATTAAGTTATAAGAGTGATAAGAAATAATTGTCAATTATAAAAACTTGTACTTTACTACTCCAAATAAAGTGACTTGAGTGAAAAGTATTGGAATCTCTATGATTTTAGTGTCAACAAGAAAATCGACATTTTACATATTTGGTAAAAAATCACATTTTAAATTGATTTTTTAATCATATATTGTCACAAAGATGGAAATAAATTACACGGTTACGTTAAACAGTTAGATTTATTAGAACAAAGTAACTTCCTTGAGATTAGAGTAGAGAACTGGTCCACTTTAAAAACTAGCAGACTATTCAAGAATCATCCAGATTTTAGACAAATAATATTTTTATATTAAAATCTTTAAATAAAACGCATTGGCTGGAAGTCAAACCAGGGACAGATGGATCTGCAGTCCAATTCTCCACAACTGAGCTGTGGCAAATGGTAGCATTCCTTCTTTATGCTCATTATATAGTAGCCATTATTCGCCCACTTCTCTGGGTCTTGTACAACTATGATATTCTGTTTTTAAGTTGTTGAGATATCTAACGCCAAACTTTTGATTGCATTGAAAAATATTCTTATTGCCCTTTCCTTTTGCCTTAAAAAAAGGGCTGGTCCTGAATTTCTAAATGGAAGTATAATTATCTTTTAAGCCCTTGTAACTCTCCTTTCCAAGTCAATTTCCACAAAAACCATTCTCAGTAAATTTCAAGTCTGTAGGTTTAATATATACATACAATCTTGCAATTTCCCTCGGGAAATTTCCATAAAATCCATTCTTAGCATATTTCTATTCAACAAAGGATAGGTGCTGGCTAAATTTCGAATTTGTAAGTCAATAGTTCCGGAGATCTCTCAATGAGTGAGTGAATTGTTTTTCTCCTACCTATATATAGATAGATAAGTGTAAGAAGCATATTTCTTAGTTATTTTTATGTATGCTTTATCTTAAATGTAATAATTCTTTTAGTAAAGAGAATTTTATTGAACGACATGCAAAATTGAGAAAGCTAAATCACTTCCTATTTTGAAAAAAATGTCTATTAAGAGTAAAATAAGTCTTTTGTAAGGATATAAAGGCTTTAAGTATTCCTAATATTTGCTTTTTTCTCCTTTCCAAATTGTTTTTTATTCTTATGGAGAAATTAATGCAGATTCAACTGAAATATTTTGGTTAGAAAGAAGAAAAAGTGAAGGGAGAGATCTAACTTTTAGAAATGAAGTATAAAACATTTTGAGATAATTAGTTCCTTGAGACTTCCAATTTTACGTTAGAAGAATACAGTGAAAATAATGCCAGGAATTTTTAAAACTTGAATGAAGAACAATATAGTACGTGAAAGGGGTTCTTTTTTTTATTCGAAGTTTACGATTGCACCTCAACTCGAAACATTTTGTGCATCAACATTATTACTTATACATGGAATAAGAACCATAAATGGATTTGTAAATAATACTTTTGATCTATGCGTTTTTAACGAAATGGATGAAGTGAGCAATATTATTTCCTCCAATCTTAGTTTAGAATTTGTACTTAGCAGAATGCAAATCTGTATATTTATTGCACAATGTCCAAACAAATATTGGTGAGTTTGTATTGTGTTATTTTTTATCCATATTAAAATGTTTGTTATAAATAGCAAATATGTTGCTGTTTAAAAGGGAAACATATCTTTTTTCTGCCCTTGGCAAATAATTTGTTTAATATGGAATATTTTTAAACTTCTCGGTTTTCTGTTGAACAATTGACAGTTATATCCATTTTATCTTTTGCTGATGAAGAAAAAAATATTTATATGTACTTCTACATTCTCTGCACCTGTTCAAATGCAATTACGTATATTCTCTGCCTTTTGGTTGATTCACGTTAAATCTGTCGAAACTAATGTTAGTGCAGTGTGGAAGTTTGGAGAAGGTGCCAACTCAGGCATCGGCCTCGTTTATGGACCACAATTCAAGATTACTAGGGCTGTTGGCGATCAACTTCGTATAGTTTCTGCAAGCATTTTTAATGAAATGTCACTCAAAATACACAATGAGGTTTTTTTTATTCATTGATTTTTATTACAATATTTTTTTTTACATTCATTCAAATTTTAGAGTTTAAAAGCCAGGCTGCAACGGTGCCTCCAGTCAGACTTCAAGACTCATTCTCGAGAGATTGTGACTTGAATCCGACTTTTTGAGTGTTTTTTATAACACAAAACACCAATCAATAACCACAAATACAAATTTATGACTTAATTAGATTAACTTTTTTCCTACTCGAGAATTATGAGGAAGATCTGTTAATACTTAAGTGATTAATTTACAGACACTCAGAAGTGTAACTCCTGCAAAATGGCAGAAGTTTATATTGAGGATTCAGGTCCGACGTTCAGTAAGACATTCGATAGTTAACCAAAGTGGACACCATAAACACCAGTAAGTGCGAGCATAGGCAACGAAATACTAACTGTCACAAAAAGTAAATGGCAAACATATGAAGAAGAAATGTTACATCATCAAAATGTGCATATGTAACCTTGCAATAAAAATCTAAACAGGTTCTGCAGTAAAATATTGGCATAACAACGCGATAGATATAGAAACAGGTCCTTCTCAGTTATTTCTTTCATAACATTGGATGTTACGTTTGTTTGGTTCTCATTTCTTTGTTCCAAATTTCTACAAATGAAATGTTGGCGGCATTCGAGTGAAAACATTGCTTTTATGTAATCGGACAAGTCCATTCTGGAGAACTACCTTCGGAGATTGCCTGAGTCTTAAATGTCAACCGTGCGATCATCAGCTGCTTGTGGAATCTATCAAAAGGAACATACATTAATGTGTAAGGATTACAACCACCCGCGAGGACCGTTATCTGTGTCTACAAACTTTGTTCTGTCGGACGAGTTCAACTCGTTAACTTTCTTCGACCTTTGCAACGTCATCAGAAATAGTGATATCCCAACAAACTGTTTACAAAACGCTGCATGAAAGTCATTTGTGTTTTAAAAAACCATCAGGTCGGGTGCCATTGGTATTGTCTCGCAGACCTCGGTTTCAGTGGGTTATGGATAACATCCATTGGACACCATAGCAATGGGCCAATGCAGTGTTCATGAATGAGTCCCGATTCTGTAAAGAAGAAGAGATACTGTTAAAAAAAAGTTGCGTAGAAACTAACTTCTCAATTATAAAGGCTTTAGTATTATATGGATTGTAGTTTGAAAAATGTATCAAATGGCATATGGTTAAATGGCTATGTTCCATTTTTAGTTACAAAAGCAGTTGGGGGACATCATTCGGGTTCACAGCTTACAGAAAATACCCTAAGCGAAGATCAAGATTCAGCTTTTCAGAATACTAATGAAATTGTCAAAAAGTACACACATGTCCAAAATTAAGGTCACAAACTTGTTGTGAGGGGTGCGACCTACTCTTGTTCCCGCCGAGAGGTGTGAAGGATGACTCGCCATAACACCTTTCAACTCTTTATTAAACTCACAAATTATCAACAGACACAATTTTAATATTCAAGCTAGCAGAGATGTTCCTAATAAGAGCAATAGGGGAATAAACCACGCGTATTAGGAGAAGACTTCTGATATATTGATCCTCCTCTTTTGGGATCAATCCACTACTCTAAATATTTGAGTTATAATTTAGCTATGGTGACCAATCGTCAATTTAATATCTTCAACTATCTAATGTCTGAAAACATGCTATCAAATATACCTGATCGGTAGCTATCCCTCTTCGTCATCAGATTCTCTATATTTCAATCTCCATATAACTTTGTCTTCCCATCTAATTAGCTAGAAAACCTAAACTAAATATAACCAACCTAATCTGCATATCACGGTTTCTTCTTCTAAAGGGTTGGTTATGATTAATTTCAATTGATAGCCCAAAGATTTCCCAAGTAGATTTGATGAAGGGCGCGTATAGATCCGTCACGTTTTTCGACATAATTATAAATTGCCTCCTGTAAAATTCCTAAAATTTGTATTTTACATGTTTGATGAACGGCTCGTACAATTTCAACCTTGGGCTTAGAAAAAGTTGCTGAGCGTTCATTTTTGCAGAACTGCTGGATTGAGACAGTTTAAGCATATGGAATTTTTGCCTGCAGTTTTGTTATTGCATTAAAACGAATAAAGTGTTTGCAGTGAAAATGACCTCATACTCGCTTAGGTGAATCCTTGAGATGAAGAACCGGTTGGCAGGCTTGAAGCTGGCCAGTCTCAAATAGAAGTGGCTTGATGGTTTCAAGAAGCAGCAAAAGTGGTCTCACGGCTGTAGAATCAATTCAAAACAAATGGTACTGTCACCAGGAAGGTCAGCCAAGGCCGCCACAGAGCAATGATATCTACACAGGATCGTTACTTGGTATTAAGTGCACGACGACATAGGTAGACAATGGCTCCTCAGCTTGCATGTGACCTTGCTGTTTTGTCTGGAAGAAGAATTTCCATGCAACAGTCTACAGATGCCTTGCTGAGACTGGCCTTTACTTCAAGCGTCCAGTTTTGTGTCTCTTTGACTGCATCCAACAGGAAAGACCGGTTATTGTGGAGCCAAAAACATCTGTCGTGGATACCATAGAAATGGAAGCGTGATTTTTTTTAATACTTTTTTTTTAATAAGTCGAGACAAAGTGATTTTCGATGTGTCATCGTCTGGAGAGAAAGTGGAGATCGCTTTCATCCCTCCAACGCAACAAAAATCGACAGATTTGGTGGCAAATGAATTCTTGTCTGGGGCAGCCTAATGTTGGACAAGCATCACCCCTACCCCTCCTCGATGCGGTAACTGTCAACTCAAAGCGCTCTATGAATGAGGTCCTTGAAGTCCAGCCCTAAATGTGATCTGGAGGCTATGGTTTTGGAATACATTTTTATGGACGAAAACGAGCGGTCACACAGAACTGACATTGTTGATGAATTTCATGAAGAATAGGATATTCGCCGTAGGATTAACCCTCGAGGTCTTTGGATTTAAATTGTTGGGGATGGTCTAGGGCAGGGGTGACCAGCCTTTTTAGGAAGAGTGCCAGTTTCGGATAAAAAATAATTAAGCGTGCCATTTCTAACTTTTTGAACAAATGAAAAGGTGAACAAATGTTACGTATGTTATTATGCAACTGATTTATTCTAAGAGAATATTTTTAAAGTACAAGTTTAAGAAGAGGAAATTTAAAAACAATATAATAAATGAGACCAAAGCGCAAAAATTTGATTGTTAATCAGTTCAGTTAATTTTGAACGATATTTTGGTTTTTTTATGTTCATAATAGAAAACATTTGTTTACAAACGTATGTTGATTCAAATCTACAAAAGTATTTGACAGCCAAATCGTGCAAAAATGAAAAATTGTTTGTTTGTACAAATTTCCAAAATTCAATAGAATTCCTTATATTTGCTTTTCATTGTAGTATGGGGATTTTGATTTCAAGTGGGTAACAATCAACATCTTGCCGAGAGATTGAAAAAAGGATTTGAGAAAAGATCTGCATCTTTTTATCATCGTGAAAATCATCCAACCTAGCACTGGATGCAAAAATGGAAATTGAATTTTTAAATCTATCACACCTGGCAACACTATTAACTTTGGTAGATAGGTCCTGCATTAATGTGAAGTATGTTAATTCTTTCCTCCAAAAAAAGCAAAAGTTTGTCCACAAAAAAAGGTATCTGACTAACTAGAGTAGGAAAAAAAACCCCATTTTCTCCGTAAAAATCTTAAATTTAACTTATTTTAATGTCCCTTATTATCGGTAAGAAAAGCTAAATCACACAAAAATTGCCTTCATTCTAGAACAGCAATACTCACTGAGCAGTCTAGTGTTTTCCTCGTGATATTTTAAAAAATACGCTTCTTTCTCTCTCTTTCAATCTCGCGAGTGAAAAAAGCTTTGGAAAGTCAACTCGCACAACAATGTTGGTGCATTCTTTGCACGATAAATTTCCACTGGATCTCAATTAAGTTTATTTAAAATAAATTATGAGATTTTTTTTGTCTCAGACAATTCCATTTCAATAAAATTGTAAAAACAATGTTATTTATTATTATCTTTTCAATTAAAAATTTTTATTAAGTCTTCGCGTGTCACTGTTACAACTCCGCCGTGCCACAATGTAGCACGAGTACCGCAGGTTGGCCACCCCTGGTCTAGGAAGAGCCATTTTTCAGTGAAAACCCTCTTTCAGGTAAAAAAAAGTCGAGCTTTTGAAATAAAGGTTTTGTTGCCAGAAACATTTATTGACACCTTAATAAACAGAAAGCCCAGTGGCTGAGTATAGCGTATCGTGCTTCCACGCCACAGGTCCTAAGTTCAAACCCCGGGCTGGACAAGATCGACTGAGCATTTTTTCTCTTAGTGGGTTCATAAATGAGTACCAAGCTTGCTCAGGAACTAAACACTGGGGTTTCGCTTCAGAATGGCCTCCTGATCGGAACATCTGCTCATGCACCTCAGTGCGTAAGGTTATGAAAACTGAGATGGGCACAATAGACCTTGGTCTTCATGGGCTGTTGAGCCACTTTTAGTTTTAATAAACAGTATGTCAGTTCGTTGTGAGACTTGTATACCGGTGCACGGTAGTCACACTTCATACTAGACAGAATTTTTCCGAGTTAAATGCTTTATCTCGGATTCATGATCCCCCCCCCTTTTTCATATGCTCTGTATCTTAATTCAAAATTCATATCTTTTTCATATAGAAACGTTGCTATATTCTTTCTCCCATTGCAATATGTTTCTGGACCAAATTTAGTGGCAACACAGTGAATAATTCATCAATTTTCGCAGATTTTTACCTTAATTTTGGACATGAGTGTAGTAATGGATAACGTGGGTACTTTGTGATGGCACTGAGCTTGCGATAATTCATCGCAAACCTGTGCATTTCCCATAATTCTTTCCACAAAGAACAACTGGCGAAGTATATGCGGACTGTATGGGTACACAATAGTGTATCCTCCATGATTTTGTTATGATAATTAATGATTTCTTGCATAGATTGATCATATCTTTAAGGACCACCAGTGTGTTATCATCCATATCAATTTCATGATGCAACCCATGAGTCAGATCTGGCTGTTCAAAAAAAAGAAGAAACCTACTAAATCGCTCAAAAAAATGTATCAATTTTTTCTTTTTGATCCTCCTCCAGATTCGTTTTGGAGAGATGAATCTTCCCCAGCCATTCCCTTTTCGGAACTTTTCTCCTTATTTCTAAATCTGGAATTACTCTAATGCTTTTGTTTTAAAATCGAGAGAAGCCTTCACGAAAGCTATCCGAAAAGTTCATGGATACTCTGCATTCCTTACATGATATTAAACTGCCATTCCTTTTCAAATTCTTACTTCCTCATTTTTAATTCAAAAATCCCAAATTAGTACACTTCGCACCCTGCACTGTCACCACCAGAAAAAACAAAGGTCAAAAAGAAACATTTATATCTATATATGTATATAAAGGAGAAAAGCGACTCACTCACTGACTAATCACGATATCTCCGGAACTATTCAACCTACAAACTTGAAATTTCGTAGACATGTTCTTTTCATGGAGTAGAGATCCGCCAAGAACGGATTTTGCGAAATTTGAACCGTAAAAAGCGTTACAGGGGTTAAGAGGCGTTATAAGTAATTGTTTCCATTTTTAAATTACCCGACGTACAATCTTGAAATTGGGTAGGCAGATTTCTTTCATTCTGTAGAGATCAGCTACAAAATGAGTTTGGTAAAAATCGAGGGGTGTTTCGCGGGCATAAAGGGCGGGGCGTTATAGATAATTATTTCCATTTTTAAACTATTAAAGCACAGTCTTTAAATTTGATAAATAGATTCCTTTCACAGAGCAGAGATCAGCTACAAGATGGGTTTTGAGAAAATAGCCCCCAAGAGGAGTTGCGGGGGATTAAGGCGCGTAATAGATAAATATTTCCGTTTTTAAACTACTTGACCTATCTACTTGAAAATTGGTAAGCATGTTTCTTTCATGGAATGAATATCCGCTACAAAATGGGTTTGGGGAAAATTAACCCCAAAGGGTGTTGCGGGGAATTGAGGAGAGATATAAATAATTATTCCAATTTTTAAACTATTAGAAGCACAGTCCTGAAATTTGGTAAGCAGATTCCTCTCTTAGGGTACAAGTACGTTACAAAATGGGTTTCTTGAAAATCAACCCCCAGGTGAAGTTGCGGGGCTTAAGGAGCGTTATAGATAATTATTTCCATTTTTAAACTACAGAAAGTACAGTCTTGAAATATGTTAAGCAGAATCCTTTCATGAAGTAAAGATCCGCTATACAATGTGTTTTCTGAAAATCGACCCCAGATGGCGTTCTGGGGGCTTAAGGGGCGTTATAGATAGTTTTTTCTATTTTTAATTTATTAGACGCAAAATCTCGGAATTTGGTAAGCAGATTCCTTTTATAGAGTCGAGACTCGCTACAAAATTTCTTTTGTGAAAACAGACCCCCAAGTGGCCTTGCGGGGGCTCAAGGCGCGTCGTAAATAATTATTCTCATTTTTAAACTATGAGACGTAAAGTCTTGAAATTTGGTAAGCAGATTCCTCTCGCAGAGTAGAGAACCGCTACAAAATATGTTTCACGAAAATCTAACCACAAATTTCATTTCGGTGGATTAAAAGGCGTAATAGATAAATATTTTTGTTTTTAAACTATTATATCTATCTGCTTGAAAATTGGTAGGCATGTTCCTTTCATGGAACAGAGTTCTTCTAACAAAGATTAAAATGAAAATAGACCCTAAGGATGGTTGCGAGGGGTCAAGGGGAGTTATAGAAAAAAATTCCTGTTTTTGAATTGTTAGACCCACATACTTGAAATTGGTTAAGCATGTTTCTTTTGTTGAATAGGGATCTTCTAAGAATGTATTTTACGGAAATCAACTCTTTGAGCAGCAGGGGGTTAATGAGGCGTATTGACACAAAAAAACTCCTTTTTTCGAACTACAAGGACTATAATAGTGGAATTTGTTTTGCATTTTCCTTTTGTTAAATTGAAATCCGCTAAGAACAGTTATATTGGAGAACGACTCTCAACGGAATCACGGAGGGTATTGATAGTAAAAACTTCGTTTTTACTCTATTAGATTTAGACTTGAAATTTATCTTGCATGTTTATTTTACGGAGTAGAGATCCACCAAAAATTGGTTTTTGCGGAAATCCACTTGGTTATAGGGTTACGAAAGTGCAAACATCATTCTATACTTCAATTTTAGAGATTTTTGGAAAATACAAATTAAAAGTCCAGTCCTTTTTTATATCAAGAGTCGAGAGTTACAGGTATAATTATATTTTTCAATATAATCGAATTCTTAATGCTAGGGCTTAGATATTAATAATTTATATATGTATATATAAACAGTATATATATTTATAAAACAGCGTGAAATAACCAGTGAAGCGGGTGGGTAACGGCTAGTATATATATATATATATATATTTATGAAACAGCGTGAAATAACCAGTGAAGCGGGTGGGTAACGGCTAGTATATATATACTAGCTTTCATGGCCCGGCGTTGCACGGGCTTTTACCGAGGGTATAACTTATCCCCATGTTAATTTCCTTCTTTCTTTCTGATGCCTTCACTTTTATGTGGGTGTAACGCGTAATATGTGAGTGCCCGCCCCTTGAGTGCGTATCATGGCTTTCTCGTTTAACATTTTCCCTTCTCTTCACAAAATCAGCACATCCAATAATATTTTTCGAAATTACTTTGACTTCTTTGTTTCTTTCCTCTCCCCAGGCCCGGCGTTGCACGGGCTTTTACCGAGTGAATAACTTATATATATATAATCCCCAGGGGAATTTCCTTTTTCCCTCGTGTCGATAGCACTTATGTGTGTGTATGCGCGCGTTGTCAGTAATTTCTTTAACTATGTCATTAAAACTCCCTTTTTCGAAATTTGTTCTTGTGTTGGTGTGGTAATTAGGAGAGAAGGGTGAAAGCTCAGGTGTCGTCCTCGTCACTTGACCATGGTTGAAAATTCAATGTCCGTCGCCAAAAACCCTCGAGTAGGTGAACAGTGCGACTTTAAAAATCACTCACTCACTTTTGAATTCTTTCGTTGGAATTTTTTAGCCCCCCGAAATGCAAACGTAGATTTCTTAAAAAATAATTGTATGTTGAAAAAAGACAGAAAAGTTGAAATTTTTCAAATTACAAAATTTCACTACTACTTTAAATCTTGAAGGAAAATTCAGAGGATTTTTTGAAATGTTCGACACACGGGAAAAAAGTTTCATGCAATTATCTTTTTTCCATGAAGAAATTATTAAATGATTAATTTAAATATTTTGAGTGTTTTATTATAATTCGTTCAAAAACTGAAACGTAACATTGACCTTCACTAATTCTACCGCGCATGCGCAAAAAACTCAAAAAATCTTCCCAGTGTTTTTTTAAACTTTTCATGATCGCAAAAACGGCACTTTACGAAAATCAGAAAAAAAAATTTTTAAATCCGTAATTTTTAAGCAATTTTTTCAATCTTCGTACAGATTACACATGATATTTTTTTACACACGAAAAAAAAGTTTCGTGCGATAATTTTAATAAATAACGAAGTTATTCAACGTTGAGTAAAAATTTGGTCTAATATTTAAAAAATCGCCGAAAAAAAGTTTTGGTCATTTTATTTTTTAAATGAATGGATCTAAAAGAGAAAGGCTAGAAGTTACTTAGTGTAGAATATCGATTTAATAACACGAAAATAAATTCATACGCAACGATTTAGAAATAATGTTCATAAAAACTCATAAAACTATTCTGATGCTTGATTTAAAAAAATCATTTATTTTATAATAGATAGTTTTTAGGAATCTAAAATAATAAAATAATTTTCAGGTTTTCATTAATCAATCAATTGTTACTTGCAGTTAGCTTAAAAATGTCTCTCTAGAACGTATTTTTATCCTAAATAATAGGCGATATACTTTTTATTAACAAATAATTAATTTAATAATAAAATAACAGAAACATTCCTTTGATTTTAAAAAAATATATTAATTTAAATCCATTATCAATAAATACTAATAAAAAAAATTCTACAGATAATTCTTGAAACGTTTGGATGTTTGATTAAACATATGTAAGTGTTAAAAATCCACTTTTGGGGGAAAACCTAGTTATATGCTAACATTCACTGAAAAAAACATTAAAAAAAAAAAGAATACTATTTGATAAAAACATTTAATTATTTTTATTTTAATTTTATAGTTTTTCATTCCACTCTGTGTTAATTAAATTATTTAAACACGTATCTAAGAAAAAAAGTATATTATAAAAAACTAACTTATTAATGATTTTCTAATAAAATTGATTAAAATTGCTCATTTAGCAATTAATTGTGACATACCATTTACTTACATAATGGCAGCACTGAAAATGAAGTAAATTTCAGATCAGTGGGGATGCAGCAAGTGAATTCAATCATTGAAGAAGTTATTCAATGTGAAGTAAAAATTGAGACTACTTTTTAAAAATTCTTTAAAAAAAAAGTTTTGGGAATTTTATTTTTTAAATGAATGGATCTAAAAGAGAAAGGCTTGAAGTTAATTAGTGTAGAATATCGATTTAATAACATGAAAAGTAATGTGTGGCGACGCAATGTCCAGTAGGAGAAAAAATTTAAGACAAGTATGAAAAGAACAACCGGCGGGTTTCTGCGAGGCGTACACTCACCTTCGCATTGACCACGTACGGCGGTGCTGCAGTTATAGTCTTGAGTGTAGTGGGAGCTCTGAGCACTCCGCCACAAAAGCAGCTAACCAATGTTTGGCTAAATGTAAGATGGCGTATTTTAAATTATTTTAAAAATCATTACCTTCATTTTAAGGGCATAATTTTTACGTTAATGCTCTCAAACATCACCAACTATTTGCAAAAATAACGTACTTTGAAATAAAAAATGTACAAATTACTACTTTTTAATTTATTTCTCAAAAAAACATAAGTTTACGAAAATTACATTTTTTTTTAAATCCGTAATTTTGAAGCAATTTTTTCAATCTTCGTATACGTTACGGATAATATTACTGTACACACGGAAAAAAGGTTTTGTGAGATTATCTTCATAAATGACGAAGTTATTCAATGTGAAGTAAAAATTAAGGCTACTTTTTAAAAATTCTTTAAAAAAACAGTTTTGGGAATTTTATTTTTTAAATGAATGGATCTAAAAGAGAAAGGCTTGAAGTTAATTAGTGTAGAATATCGATTTAATAATACGAAAAGTAATTCATACCCAACGATTTAGAAATAATTTTCATAAAAACGCATCAGTTTTAACAGTATTTTAAAAAATTCGAAAAAAATAGAAAATATCGGTATTTTACAAAAAAAATTATACCATGTCGTGGCGAAATAAATGATCTTTCCGATTCTGAAATTATTTTTTGTCTAATTTCGACACCGAAAATTAGATGACAATTTTAATATGGTGGAAAACGTAAGATTACCGCTCGGCCGAAACGGAAGGGAAGTTCCGCCAAGTAAACAACCGGCAGGAGTAAAACAATTAGGCGTTTTAAGGTTTTTAATTCATATCTTTTTAACTAATTACAATATCGGAATATAAATAGGCAATACGGCTTTCCCGGAAAATTCCCGATCTTTTGGTACCTTCCGCGACTTTCTGCGTGGTGCTGTTCGTGAGAAGATAGACGCACATAGATAGATAGATACGTTTGTTTACCTTCGAATTTTAATAGTGTAGATCTGCAAAAATAAGTTACTTTTCTAATCCCGTGTCTAATAAAGCTTTTTATGAACATTTTATTGTAACGTATGGCATCTCTACCGGGTACGTTCATTCTATTAAAATAATCATTCTATTTAAAATAACCGGAGGACTGTCTGTCATACCTTCTGTCTTTCAATTCTCCTTCACATTCTGTCTATTATCAAAATTTAGATCATGAGTATAACTACACTGCTGGCCCCCGTAAATGCAACACCAAGAAAGACAAGAGATAGCACAACAAAATTTATTTTGTAGATAACATGTTGACCAAGTATCAAATGATTAAATTTATAGACTTCTGTGAAGTGTGGTTCCTGCCAGGATCAGTAGCCAGAGTAGCCACCATTGTTAAAGGTCACCGCTGCCACACGCCTCGGCATTGATTCAAAGAGACTTTGGATGTGTTCTTGGGGTATAGCAAACCAAGCAGCTTCCACACATTGCCAAAGTTGATCTGGTGTGGCAGCTGGGGGTGTAATCTGCGTCAATCATTGAGAACCATGGACCACATGCTTTCTATCGGAGAAAGATCCGGAAAACGAGTCCGACCAGGGAAGCAATTCAATCTGGTAATTGACAAAGAACCTTTGGACAATGCGTGCCAAGTGTGGTCGCGCATTATCCTGCTGAAATATGGCTGTGGCCAAGCCCTGAAGGTAAGGAAAGACAATTGGCTCCAACACCTCGGAGATGTAGCGCTGGCTGTTTAAAGTTTCGGCAATGCGTACTAGAGGAGTGAGAGAGTGATATCCAATACCGCCCCATACCATAATAACCGGTGCAGGACCAGTGTGGCGGTGCATAACACAGCTGTTAAGCCTCCTCGCTCCACGGTGTCTCCAGACTCGAATCCGACCATCGTGGTATTACAGACAGATGCGTGACTCGTCAGTAAAGACAACTTCATTCCATTCTGCCACCCACATCCTTCTTTCATCGCACCATTGGCGGCGGAGACGTTAGTGGTTCTGCGTCAAGGATAGACTAAGCAATGGACGTCTTGCGGACAGACCACTCTGCTGTAAACGGCGTCGAATGGTACGCGCAGACACTGAATGATGCGTTACAGACTCAATGTGCTGTGATAGGGTTCGTGATGTGACTGAGCGATACGTCACTGCCATGCACTCAATTTGCCTGTCCTCACGTGAAGTGGTGCACTGAGGTGGATGCGATCGACCACATCGGTTCGTCGTACCCTCCTGCATCCAACGGTTACATATCCGTATTACAGTTGTTTGGTTTCGTCCAACACGACTACCGATTTCCCTGAAAGATAATCCACAATCTCGGAATGCCACTATCCTTCCTCTGTCGAACTCGGATACTTGATCAAAAGCTGATCGCTGTTTTCTACGAAAAAACCGCAAGAAAAAAACAATTTCTGAACTTGAAATCGTCGAAATCTCCAAGCCTTAAATATCGCTTTGAGGTGGCGCCACAGGTATGCGTGATGTGTGTCTGAGCTGAAAATCTAATCATTTGCATATCTTACCTCCGCTAATGCATGTTGTAAATTTCATGTTATTTGCGTGCTTCCTTCAGGGTGTTGCATTTACGGTGGTCAGCAGTGTATTTACTACAAGCTTATTCTCATATTTGGGTAACATTTGCAACAACTAAGCTTTGGTTTTTGGGCTTCAACCAACCCCAAAATATTTTTTCCTGCAAAGACAATCTCTATACAATATGTTAAATTTGTATAGAGATTCATTTGGCCAAATTTAATAACTTTTCCACTTCCAAACAATGAACAAACTAGAAAGGAGACTGACCCCTTTTTTTTGCTTCTAAGCGTAAAACTCTGTTTCCAATTCGGTCCAATCTAGCACACAACAGCAAAATTATTTGTTAGCACTTTTTTAAGTTGTGCAAATCCATTGTTCTATGATAAAAAAAAAAAAAAATCTTATCACTTGAGACCAGCATTTCGCCCTACCAATAAGATGTCCTTTTAAATATGTACACTTACTACAGTGACAGTCTGCGTACAGACGATCATCTACTATATTCATGCAAAAATCACTAATTGAATGGAGTCTTTCTGAATTAATACAATTTTTATTGATTCCTGTAACGTCGTAAATTCAATTAATATAAGCACACACCACAAAAATCACTTGATCCTTACATAAAATAATACATATATAAGTACCACACAGATTGCGTGCGTCAAAAGTTTGCTTACACTAAAAAAAACTTTACGATAATGGGTTGTAACTAAAAGTTAATGCTTTTTAATCTCTACGTTCTTTTTATAACCTCTCTCAACATATTTGACAGGGATTTAACTAGCTTAGTTGTCTCTTCTAGGCAGGGCTGGACCGTGACATTTGGGGGCCCTGGGCTAGCGATATCTGGGGCCCCCTAAATAATTAAAATTTTTGCCTTTTTCCTAAAAAATTATTGTGCGGAAAAATTTAAAATATACGAATATTTGGGAAAAAAAACTTTTTTTCCCAAAAAAATTTAAATATGTTATAAACAATAACATAACCTACAAAAAAAAAGAGCTTTTCTACACTGTTATGCTGGATATTCTTTTATTTGCTCATCACATTTTAAGTCTTTGGTGAGATCAACATTAATAGAAAGAAGTGATTAATAATTAAACCTAGTGCTTGTCATTGTTGTCCTATATTTGTTTTCTATGTAGGGCATTTTAGAGTATCGAACGCGTCACTGCACAGCTAGAAATACGGAAGGTTAGAAAAACCTTTAAAATGGTATACAGATTTGGAAAAACCTCAAATAGTTTCTTTTCAAAAATGAAATTGAATATATCACTACATGTATAGGACTCTAGCTCAGTTTGTGACGGGGCTATTCGCGAGATTTCAGTACTAATCCTCTTGGGAAACTTTGGGGCTAGCATTTATACTATTTCACAGCCTTTTCAGGGAAAACACGAGATAGCCCTATGTTAATTAGTTCGACTATATATAGTCTATATATATATATATATATATATATATATATATATATATATATATATATATATAGGCTTTGTAATTGTAAAGGGGAGAAGGAGTAGCCAAGCTGTCATGTAAGTATCGTCGGTGAATTACTTCACGAACTTAGTGCGCGTTTGATAGATATAAATTACTAGCTGTTACCCGCCCGCTTCGCTGGGTATTTCATGATGTTTTATAAATTTTTACTGCTTATATATATGTATAAATTATTGATATCTAAGTCCTAGCATTAAGAATTCGATTGAATTGAAAAATATACTTATACCTGTAACTGTCACCTGTTGATAAAAAAAAGGGGCAGAACTCGTCTAATTTGTATTTTCTAAAAATCTCTAAAATTGAAGCATAGAATGATGTTTGCTCTTTCGTAACTCAAAAACCAAGTGGATTCCCGCAAAACCAATTTTCGGTGGATCTCTACTCCGTAAATTGAACATGCAAGCCAAATTTCAAGTCTAAATCTAACAGAAAAAAGGAAAAGTTTTACTATAAATATCCCCGTAATCCCGTTGAGAGCCGTTTTCCAAAATTACCGTTCTTAGCGGATTTCAAATCAACAAAGAAAAATGCAAACCAAATTTCATTATTATAGTCCTTGTAGCTCGAAAAAAGTAATTTTTTTTGTTAATACGTCCCAGTAACCCCCTGCAACCCCCCAGAACTTGATTTGCTTAAAATGTATTCTTAGTGGATCCCTATTCAACACAAGAAACATGCTTAACAAATTTCAAGTATATGGGTCTAACAATTAAAAACAGGAATTTTTTTTCTGTAACTCCTCTTGAACCCTCGCAAACATCTTTAGGGGTCAATTTTCATTTTACTCTTTGTTAGAGGAACTCTATTTCATGAAAAGAACATGCCTACCAATTTTCAAGCAGGATGATCAAGTAGTTTAAAAATGGAAATATTTATCGATTACGCCTCTTAATCTCCCGAAATTAAACTTAGTAGTTGATATTCGCGAAACCCATTTTGTAGCGGTTCTCTACTTTACGAAAGGAATCTGCTTATCAAATTTCAAGACTGTACGGCTAACAGTTTAAAAATGGGGATAATTGTCTATAACGCCACTTGAGCCCCCGCAACGCCACTTCTGGGTCTGTTTTCACAAAACCCATTTTGTAGGGGAATTGCACTCTATGAAAGGAATCTGCTTAGCAAAATTTGAAGACTGTGCGTCCAATTAATTAAAAATGCAAAAAAATTATCAATAATGCCCCTTGAACCCCCGCAACACCACCTGGGGTCGATTTTCACAAAACACATTTTGCAGTGTATTTCTATCCTATGAGAGGAATGTGCTAACCAAATTTCAAGACTGTGAGTCTAATAGTTTAAAAAAAGAAATAATTATTTATATCTGCCATTAACCCCCGCAACACCCCTTGGGGGTCAATTTTCTCCAAACCCGTTTTGTAGCGGATATTTACTCCATGAAAGAAAGATTCCTACCAATTTTCAAGCAGGTAGGTCAAATATTTTAAAAACGAAAATATTTATCTCTTACGCCACTTATTCCCCTGCAACGCCACTTAGTAGAAGGTCTGTTTTCAGAAAACCTTCTTATAGTTGATATCTACTCTTTGAAAGAAATCTCTTTATCAAATATAAAGACTGTGCGTCTAATAGTTTAAAAATGGAAATAATTATCTATAACGCCCCTTAAGTCCCCTCAACGCCACTTGGGAGCAATTTTCACGAAACCCATTTTTAGCGTATCTCTACCCTATGAGAGGAATCTGCTTACTAAGTTTCAGACTGTACGTCTAATAACTTAAAAATAGGAATTTATAACGCCCCTTAAACCCCCCGCCCCCGCAACACCCCTTGGGGGGTCAATTTTCCCAAAACCCATTTTGTAGCGGATATTTACTCCAGGAAAGAAACTTACCTACCTATTTTCAAGCAGGTAGGTGAAGTAGTTTAAAAACGGATATATTTATCTATTATGCCCCTTAATCCCCCGCAACGCCACTTAGAAGTCTGTTTTCACAAAACCCGTTTTGTAACTGATCATTATTCTACGAAAGGAATCTATATATCAAATTTAAAGACATTGCGTCAAATAGTTTAAAAAAGAAAAAAATAATTATCTGTAACGCCCCCTAAGCCCCTGCAACGCCACTTAGGGGTCGATTTTCAGCAAACTCATTTTGTAGCGGATCTCTACTCTCTGAAAGGAATCCGCTTACTCAATTTCAAGATTGTACATCAAGTAGTTTAAACATGGAAACAATTATTATTAAAGCCCTTAACCCCCCGTAACGCCCCTTGCGTTTCGAATTTCGGAAAATCCTTTCTTAGCTGATGTCTACTCTATCAAAGGAGCATGTCTACCAAATTTCAAGTCTGTAGGTTGAATAGTTCCAGAGATTTCGTGATTAGTCAGTCAGTCAGTCAGTCGCTTTCTCCTTTATATATATAGATAAGAGTAAATTGTTAGATAGACATTTGAAGAAAATAGCTTCAGTACCGACCTGAGGTTAGCAAGTGTTCGTCTCCTTGTCCATTCTGATAGACGGGTTTACTTGGGATTGAATATTAGAATTGAATATTAGAATTGAGTGTTAGGATTAATCAAAGTATTAGGGAATCACTCCTAGGTTTCTACTTATAATTAAACTTGTGATTGTTTAAGTGTTTGTCAGTCCTGAATAAATATAATTGTTATTATGGTTTTTGTTGGTGATGATATGTTTCCTCCCACACTTAGAGACGCGCCAGGCAGAGTGAGCGGTGTCCAAAATAGGACCCAGCCACCACAATGGCACCCAACGGGTTTGTCCTCAGGACATATCTCCCTTAACCCCAAGATGGGAGTCGGATCCAATTTTAGGCTCTTGCCTGATATTTGCTTTTCAGGAGTTGAGAATATAGAGGAAATCCTGGAATATATTGACAGTAATGTTAAGTTTAACGAGGTACCTAACAATTTGGCATGTTCTTATCTCAAAGGGCGTCTCAGAGGACGTGCGTTGGACTGGTATGAAGTTTTCGGGTCTTCGATAGTGAAATGGAATGCTACGGATTTCGCGCAATTAAAAGAAGCTTTGACAGAAAATTTCCCGGTGATTAGGAATAAGACTGAATTGGAAGTCAAGTTCTCTCTATTCGTCGTATCAGGGTCACGGTCAGGCTCCTTCTGATTTTATCTATAGCCTGCTCAAAATACACAAAAGGTTGGGACTAAATATGTCGGAAACCAATTTAATCGATCACATTATTGCCCGTTTGGAACCACAATTGATGGAATACATAGAGATTAGAAATCCAAATACTCAATTGCAGTTACTTCAGATGATAACGAAGTACGAGGATAGATATTTGAGGAGAGACAATCAGGGTTCGAGTAATAATAATAGTGAAAGACGAGCTTGGGATATGAGTAGGAGGTCTACCGAAGGTCGTACAAATAGAAATTGGAGAGATACTGGGGTAGTCAAACGTCAAAATGATAGGAGACAGGGTTATAGAACTTCCTATGAGACTAGACCCCAGAGGAACCATGATAATCAATTGTTCGAGAACAGGAACCGTATTGATAGGAATGATCGCGGATTCGAGAATCGTGGTGGACGAAATCAGTTTAGATATAGGGGTCCGAGTGATAATTTTGAACTTGGGTCGAATAATCATTGGAATAGGGGTAGTCATAAAAATTTAAACTTTTTAAGCGTTCGAAATCAGAATCGATCGCATGTTGATGAGAAACCTAATATAAGGGTTTCTGCTTTACGGATGTCCCCTGTAGAACTTCCGTACGTGCCCATTTTAGTGAATGATATCTTCACTAAGGCATTATGGGATACTGGGGCCGAGAAGTCATTCATCTCTGAAGAAACGCATCGGGCAAATTTTTCTTATAAGCCAGTTAAAAAAATCAAATGCAAAAGTTATAACGGCTCAGGGCGCCTGTTGCAACAATGTAGGGACGGTAGAATTAGAGATACGAATAAGAGAATTCAAGAAAAAGTGGGATTTTCATATATTAGCGGATCTAGAATATCCGTGCATTTTAGGTATCGATTTTATTCGAAACTCGAAGACTACCATGAATTTCGAGGAAAAGTCATTAGCGATTCCGGATTCACAAATCGAAGAAATAAAAATCGTTGAGGAGAATTTAGAAATTGATCTTTCAAATTCAAAACTAGAAGAAAGTTAAAAGAGAGAATTAAAATCGTTATTTAATAGTTTTAAAGGGCTGTTCTCGGAAAAACATTGACTTAATCATGTATTATATCATGAAGGTAGTATCCAGATCGTATAAGTATGACAGGGTTAAGCAAGGTATCATTGAGTACCATATTAAAAAAATGTTACGAGAAGGCACCATCGTACAAATTCAATCTGCTTACGCATCTCCTGTAGTATTGTGTCGTAAGAAGAACGGATTACCCCCGGACAATCCGGAGACGTATAGATTTGCGGTGGATTATTGCAAACTTAATGCGGTAACTAGGTACCCTAGATATCCTTTGCCACTCATTGAGGATTTAATTACCAATATTCCTCACACGAAAATAATGAGTACTTTGCATCTACGCACCGGCTATTTTCAATCGGCAGTAAACCCCAGGGATGTATCCAAAACTGCTTTTGTGACAAAAAACGGCACTTGTGCGCTTAAGCGCATGCCATTCGGCCTATCGGGGGCAGCGCCAAATTTTCAGAAGGCCATTGACATCATATTGCAACCGGTGTTAGGGAAGTGTGTGCAAGTGTACATGGACGACGTAATAATCGCATCTCCATCATTTGCACATCACTTGGAACATTTAAAGGAATTTTGATAAATTAAAAGATAATTGTTATTATGGCTTTTGTTGGTGATGATATGTTTCCTCCCACACTTAGAGACACACCGGGCGGAGTGAGCGGGGTCCAAAATAGGACCCAGCCACCACAAGTTTTCGATAAGTTTTTAATTGAACACCTTCATTTACTAAATGTTTTTCTACAATGTAGACCAACATTTAGTAAATTGACATGGTATAGTCCAACATGATATAGACTCTATATCATTTGAATTGTAATCAGTAATCACGCGTACACTCTCCAGGATGACGTTTTCCTTACTTTTATCTTGTAAATCCATCAAAAATTTAAATTTCTTACTGTATTCTGCTTATACTTGACTTCTATTTAAATCAAGGATTAGCTTATCTAACGCTACAATAAGCGTGTCTCTTTTAAATTTTTTTGTCCCATACACAGCTTTTTCTGTGAATTTACCTGCAAATTTTAAAATAACCCGTCTCTAGTTCACATCGCTATATTCTGTTTCTACACTAGGACTTAATTTTTTGGCTGCGTCTTGATACTCCTTTAGTTTTTTATCTGATTCACATGTCGTACATTGCTTATAAACGTTTTTAATGACATAATTGACTTATTCCCTTCACAGATGTCCAAACCCCAAGAATCTATGATTTTTGTTAATTGAATTAAATATTTCTAAAATTTCTTCCCAAAATATAATTAAAATGGCAGTTTCGAGTTTTATTAATTTATTAAATAAATTTACTGCCTCTTTTTGAAAATCAATTTTCTCATTTTAATTGTCACTAAATGTCTTAAGAATATTCATGATATTACAATAATTATCTTTTGAGGATCTTTATATTATCTTCAAAAGGATCGTAGTGACAAGACCATCTATTCTGACTTGAAACTTTTTAAGTTAAATTTCAGTTTAATTTCACTATTTAGAAGTTTCTACCTATAGGTCGAAGTAGAAAAGCTAACACGATTCAGTTGCAACCGTAACTGGTTCTGCACAACTAGATTAAGAGCATGTGCAGAACACGGCACATAATTAGCGAATTTATTTATTTTTCTTTTAGAAGAAATTGCACAACCTTATATGGACCGGACATATTGGCAGCGTTGTCAAATGACTGTCCCCTACAATTATCCAATAGCAGTCCATTTATTTCTAAAAATTTTTGTAGATAATTAAATATAAACTTGCGTGACTATAATCTTAATTAATGAGATACATCTTTCATACATTCCCCCCCGAAAACAATATCGTAGTATAATAGCAAGTTAGTCATTGTGGGACAAATCTGCTGTTGAATCCATCACTATTGAATAGTACTTTGTGTCATTGTTATTTATTTGAGTCATAATTGTTTAATGATTTGCTTGCCCATGAACTCAACTATTTGCTCATATATTGTTTTTGATAAGTACGATATTAACGATTTTGGTCGTAATTCTCGCAGTTCAATATGTTCACGAATGAATGAGTCGTTTCAGGGTACCCATAAAATTACAATTATGAGGAGAACCAAAAATTTCCTCGGTACCTCTAAATTAGCAATACTCAACCTGTGGCCCACCGGATCATTTTAAGTGGCCCGGTATAGGTTCGTTGAAATAACAAAAAAATTATTTAAGAATAATGTATTAAATATTTAGCGAGAAATTCTGTCAATTGAGCAATCAAATCTATCAATTTTGCTATCGGTGTCGTGCTGGTACGAATTGTGAAATAATTTTCTTTCTTTTTGGTAATTGTAACGGTTAGTGATAACAAATAATAATGCAGTAGCGACCATTTTATAGGTGTTTTTACGTATTTAAATTACGTTTTAAATTAATCTTACGGCACCGAGAAACAAACTAAGCCGTCATTTATTCCAATAAAATTCTTTATTAATCGAACAGCAAAAATCAAAACATTATATACATTTTATCTTGTTGAGTAGTACATGAACTACTTGGCCAAACGATTATGGATTATTTATTATCATAAAAAAAAGTTTCTTGTATTGAAAATTAATACTCCAAACTATTAATACTGCCAAATCTCATTTATTTCACAAATTAACATGCCAACTAGAGTCCAAGACTCACCTAGTTATATACAATTTTTTCATGGAATACTGTTAATTAAACAAAACAGAACGAGCACTTCCTTGTTGCCACAGAGTACAAAATAATATACTTTTTCAATATCGTTCAGTTCACGGTGACAAAAAATTAAACAATGATAAATAAATTCACGTAAACAAAATAATAAATTTAATTAATTGTTTTGCTTTTAACATAATAAACTGAAATTTATAAAGTGGATCTCACATCCTCCCACCTTGAGATGTGGAAGTCCCACAGCTCAACAACTATATTAGAGATCCAGCCTTTCGGAAATATTAACAGTCCGTCCTAGTCTTGTCTTGTTTTGAACAACTGCGTAGTTGATGGAGTTGTCGTCAGAACACTAAAGCCACATTCACACCAAGGCAGTCAGCGTGAAGCGTTGAGCGTCCAGCCAATCAGAGACATCATCTCCGGCAGTGGAAGAAGTTGTGATCGCGACTATTTTAACTTAAAAAAGATTCTACTTCAGGCGTTTGAGCGTGCATAGTTTAGTCACGTGGCGCACACTTAACCAATCACGGATGAATATGCTTTTGTATTGTTACTAATTCACCCGTTACACATTATAAACAATTGGAACTATGAATAAAATTAAATTCTTCAAAAAGCTACTTTTAATCAATTAATTTTTATTGATTATAGTTAAATTATCGTATTATCATCCAAAACAATCGTGTGCAT
>BMAO01013381.1:0-65574 GCA_019973975.1 Trichonephila clavata
CGGGTTCGAACCTCCCAGGTACTTGTTTCTTAAATTTAATCACATGACTTTCGTTATTCATTAATATGGACATTTGCAAGTTATGTAAATTGTGTGAATTTATTTTAATCTTTCCCCTGGTGGTTATTCTAGAACTCTCCACCAGGTTTATAAAAGTACTGCAGCGCTGGATAGCCTTCAGTGGTGGTGCTGCCCGTGTAAAACACTACGACAAAATAAATCGTGTATTGGATAACATCGCCTTATTCCTTCTACATGACATTTTGGTGGAGGCGCCGGGTGATGGGTACACATCCTTTTTGGTAATTTTTTTCAAGCGACGGTAATCCACACAGAAACTTCAGGATCCATTTTTTCTTTTTCACCCGAACAACTGGGATGACTACAAACTCTCCGAATGCTCTATGATGTCTAGCTTCAGCATTTGGTCAACCTCGTTTGAATTATTTCTTCTCTCTTCAAAATACACTCTGTATGGCTTTGCTTAATAGGTTGGCAGTCGCCGGTGTTTATCTTGTGTTTTACTTTAACTCGAGACTCTTATTTTGTTCGTAAAATCAAAAAAATATCTGTAAAGTTGTTAAACAACTTCAAAAGATCTTTCTGTTGCACTCATGCAGTTTCGGGTCTAAAAGGCATTTGAATTCTTTCACGATTGTCTTGGGTGCTTCCTCTGTTTTACTTCGATTTTGTCAACATTCTCGTTCAAAGAACTTAACAGTCCATCCTCAATATCCTTCATTTCGGCTATACTGGTCCTTCTACGTGACAATATTGCAGTTAATTACTATCCCGAGAAAACTTGGACGAAGCACAATTTGTCAGTACGATTTGTTTTATCACGGTTTTACTCGGCCAGGAAGAAATGCAAGGAACTATTCACCTTTGAATGGTAGTTTGCCAAAGATTGTTGTTTCACGGTACTTTTAGCCGGACTGGTCACGTATTTTCCTATTATATAGTACACGCCATCTTGTGGAGTATTAATGAATAAAGATAGTTTGCGTTTGTGCAAAAAACTAAAATAATGGTGACGTTGCAAGATAGTGAAAGCGACGATTTTTCAGTTTGAGATTATGAAGAGGTGAACAGTGAGAATATAGTTTAAGTAATTCTTTTGTATGTATTTTTTATTGGAGACGATTGTATACCTTATTAAGACAGCGTCAAAGGGATTCCAGAGATAAGCCAGTAAGAAAAGAAACCAGGTACCACTCTATAAAATGCCAGGTATCACTTTGTGTTTTCCCTTCTTTTAAAAACTATCATGCTAAGACTAATATTTGAATTTTTTTTAATTTGCCCGAGATAACTCGGAATATGAAACTTATATTAAAACTATATGCTTTTACACTGTAAAAAATTAAAAATTCTATTTAAAATCAATCTACATATTTTGTTTTGCTTCATTTCATTGTATTTAATATAAAAATAAAAAATGTGATGATATTTGTATTTTTTTTTTTCAAAAAGATTAGTAAGGGAAGCAGTTAAAGATGATTTCAATTGGAATTTAAGAACTAATAAACAAATGATTTTGTAAGTAAACTGCCTGATTGATTAAATAAAACATTTGATGTATTTAATCATAAAGTAATTGATAAAAAATTAAAGCCATACAACGTTTTTGATATATGTACATATTCTTATGCGTTTATTAGTGCAAGTAAATGTATAAGAGATGTTTAAAGGTTAAATTTCCTGACGATTTGGTAAATAGTTTCTTTTTCGAAAAGCTAGTGGTTCATAATTTCAAACACTTGATTTCGGAAATAAATTAACATTGCAAAAGCCCTAAACAGAAAGAAGTTAACGCATTAAGGAAAAATACATGTCTGCTAAACAAAAGTATTTACATCTAAGTGCTCAGCCTACAAACGTCTACATTTATGCAGTCCTTACTAAATATAGGATCCTTTGTTTGTAAGTACTAGTTTTATCTTCAAATAAGTACATTGAGAGAAATAGTTTTCGTACATTTATGCAATTAATTTTATTCTGTTATTATGCTTTCAGTTCTTATGTTTTTATTAACAGAAAGTGAAAGCAAGAAAAATTTTTGCATGGAAAATAATTATATGATAAATAATTTAAACCAATATACATATTAATACTCTTTATTTATACAAAAATAAGCATTGTAGAAATTTTACGATTAACTTTCACATAAAAACGCTATTCTAAACGTAAAATAAAATAAGGAAAGTAATCACCGAGAGTTCTACTCAAATAAATTATTTAATCATTACATATTATAAAAAAATATAGTCACATAAAAATATATGAAAAACATATTTTCTATGAATCAAAATAATCGAAATATTAAAAGAATAAAATCATTGTTTGTTGAAAAGTATAAATTCATTCAAATTAAAAAAACAACTGATGTTTAACTGTCATTAAAAATATACGTTGAAACTACTTCTGAGACAAGTTTCATACAGTCTGAAAAAAAAATATTGTGATAATAGCAGAGAAGGATTTTATTCTCTAATAGAAAATTTTATAACCCGATAAAACAGTCTTCTATTCGATTTATTCTGCACGTATCTTTCCTTTCATCGAAAACTTTTCGATCCATTTAGTTCTAAGAGAATTTTGAAAGGGAAATTGTTTACACATTCTCAACACGAACATCCTGGATTCTCTTGACCAATCACGGAACAGATCCTCGAGATCAGCTATGTCAACTCAAATCCCCACGCTCCTCGCTATTGTTTGAGTTGATGTTAGAACGTGCAAAGTAAATTCAGTCTAAAAGGCTTTATTTGAGGTCTTTCTCAGATTTCATCGGATAGAAAACTTATCAGTTACATTAGAATTACTGCCGGGAAATGTTTGTATTTTTTTCTCGGGAGATTTTATAAAAGGAGAAAAGAAGATAACAATTGTTTAAAAATCTGAGTTGACTTATGATGCACCATTCAGGATATTTTGAATAATGAATAAATGTTTTTTTTTCATACTTAGAATTTACATGTAGAAAGTATTTATTTGTGAAGAAGTATTTCTCTCTATATATTTACTGGTTTAAAAACGCTCAACTTTCATACTTTTAATTTTAAAAAAATTGAACAAATTTTTACAAAAAAAGTTAGTAAAAATAGCTTTGTTTATACCATGATAAGGTACATTTTATTTGTATTTAGTGGATAGAATGATTTTATAAATATTTATTTATGTAGTACCATCAATTTTCATTAAATTTGTGAATCTACAGAAACCATTCAAAAGTAAGAAAACTGTTTTCGTAGTTTCTTTATTTGTGAAAAAGGAAAAATAATTAATATTAACTTCAATTATTTCTTAGAAATTGAAAGTACATAATTTATTTCTATGAGACTCCTTTTTTACGGAATTCATTTATCACTTACGAAAATTTATAACAAATTACTAAAAAAAATAAATAAAAGCGTTTTGGTTTTGTCTATTGTAAAATAATAGTTATGGGAAAGAAAAAAAAAATTGTAATATTCAAAAGTTTACAATTGGTTTGTGGGGGAACGGGAGGGGAATTAAAAAGTGTAATATACAGCTAATGATAACTGATCCTCAATACATATCAGGGATCTCTCTCCATGTAGATCAGTTCTACTAACAATGTATAAGCCGAATGGTGATGGTGAAAATTTCGTAACCAACATAGTATTTGTAGATACGTCAGTTCGATTTCTATGCCAAAAATGAGACGTGGCTCAGGTTAAAATATCTAGACTGAAAAATGTTATCAATGACTCAGCACAAAAATTAGGCAACTATGATGTCTGCACGTTTCAACATTTGACCATTCTTAACCGCTTCCTTACAATTTTTTTTTTTAAAAATTGCCAAAAATCATCATATTTTTCCATTTTAATATTAAATACACGAAAATGAAAAAAAAAAAAAACAAAAAAAATGGAAGTTTTTAGAAGAATTTTTAATTTTTTGCAGGTGTAAAAGCATTTAGTTTTAATATTAGTTTACTTATCCCGAGTTATCTCGGGCAAATAGAAAAAAAGTTTATTATTAGTGTTTGCATGATAGTTTTTGAAACAAGGGACAACATTCTGTTACACTGGTATCTACTATTTTCTTACTAATTACCTATTTCCAGGATCTCTTTACGGGAGTACAGCGTTCACTGTCTGGTTGTATTTGATTTTTTTTCACTGAGAGAAATAACATCTGGAAATTACCCATAAGTTAACTTGAGTGGTGAAGGACTAATGCTAGGTGTTCTTGATGCAGCAAAAACTCGTCACAATGATTTTCTAAAATTATTTTTTCAATTAGTTCTATTCTAAATTGCTTAGGTGATCTTTGACCTCCTGATTTCAGTACATAATGTAGGCTACATACAGAAGAATCACTTCCGCTATTTTCAGTGTACACCATAATCACTCCCTGAAAAATCATCGCTTTCGCTTTCTTGCATATCGCCATTATTTTAGATTTTTTTAAACGAAACTATCCATCCTTAGACATTACTAATCCACAAGCAACATGTACTATACAATAGGGAAAACACGTGACCTGTCCCGCCAAAAGATCCTCAAAACCAACAAAACTTTGCAAATTGTCAATCAAAGCTGAATATTTATTTTCATTTCCTCCTGGTTGAGTAAACCGTGATAAAACAAACCGTACTAGAAATTCTGCTTCGCCGGAGTTTCCTCGGTATAATAATTAACTGCAATATATATACGTACCCGAGATAACTCGAGATAATCTGGTAAGTGGTTAAAAGTTATGAGGCCTTAACCTAATTGTCAATAGCCCCCATGATGCTTTGAAGTGTAACATCAAAAAACAATCAATACTATCAACGAACCAGTGAATGGTGATTGAACACGTAGCTGATGTATAATCGATATGCTAATAATCTAATCAATATTGAAATTACTTTTATTTCTGTGTTTGAATCATTAGCTATATTTTCTTACACTATCTTTTCGAAATATTTTTCTAAATTTGACATTAATTTTTATCACTAATTCAAATACGAATAGGCGAAAAATATAAATCATGAAAAAGATGGAAAGGAAATTGCACATATATTTAAATTGTTCTCACCCACACGAGGACATATAATATAATGCTCTGCCGATATTATTCCCATATTATGTTTTTAAATAATTTTTTCTAAGTTGAATATATATATTATGCAAATTTTCTGTACTTCACTAAATGCACCACGTAAAAAATCTGCTTAAGTAATAACACCTGATAGCCTACTACAATACAGTGCATTCATTTCTGAGCATTAATTTTAATATAATTACTATTCCGTTCTGGAATATTCCAGAGAAGCAACAATTCTTCCTCATTATTACTAATTAATTTAACTTTATTTTGCCTTTATGCACGCATAACGTGCTAATATATCTCATAAGTCAAGCTTATTCACTTAGGCATTACGAAGTAAAAAGATAATCAAATTAAAAATACACATTCTTTGTGTGAATTAGATATTCTCTAATATTCATTAAGTTTTATTCCTAAAATAATAGATATTTCAGCTAAATTTGAAAAAAAAAACTCTCTTAAAAGATGAATGTAAGTTACTTAATTACATTAGGTGGATAATACATATACTATCACAAAGAAGTTATTAAATGTGTGTATGCACTGTTAGATAATTTAATTCCTTAATTGAAAGTAAACATCATGATAAAAGTATGAATAGAAAATTGAATGTACGACAAATATGTTTTTGTCTTTAATTGTAAGATAACCCCTTAAGAGATTTTTCAATTTATTGACTCAGATGAATATTTTATGGCCAATCTCTTACACTTAACTTAATGAGAAATCCCACGACGTCTGAATTGACAGTCTTTTAAGAGTAATAATTTAAGAAAAATATCGTCGTTACATTCAAGGGATATTCTATGATGAATAATGCATTTTTATGTCTATAAATAATATTAAAGTCATTTTCTTCCGTCTGTGACGTCGATGAATTTCCAATACTTAATTTAAGATAGCCATTATATATTCAATCTAACTTGCATTATTAATACATACATAATTTTTGCATTATAAGTATTCATGAATATTTGAAATGAGGTAGCTATATTGTGTTAGATTTCAGCAGAAAATAAACAGCAATACCTCGAATTATGCTACCACGCTTTACGCGAGCACCAGAGCCTGGCAAAATCGGGAATTTGGTTGAAGATGTTGCCGATTTTTTCCGGTCAAATAAATTTAAAAGTGGATATTGATAACGTTCAAGAACTGCTGAATTTCCTTAATCAGGAGCTGACAGTTGATGAGCTCATAGATGTGCACGAGTAACATCAAGATATTGAACAGCTTGGGTATTTAGATCCAGTTCAATCAAATGATTGAATGCTGGTTTGGAATTTGACAAAATGCTTCATTTTGATTTAAAGAGATTAGAAGTTTTAGAAAATACTTACTACTCCCAAAAGTGTATTTTTTTAACAAAACAAGGAATAAAAGAATTATTAGCATTCTACAAGGAAATTTGGTGGGAGAACTGAAATATTTGACTTGGCAGACTATTTGTTAGATTCTATGTGAAACTTTCTGCAACAAAATAACTTCGGTTTGCGATTTTTTAGGTTTGTTACCGAAGAATTTATTACACATTTTTCTTTCTAAATTATTGTTTTCTTTCATCTCCGGCCCCAAATAAAAACAATTTATACGTGCAGTTATACCCCGACTTACGCGAATTTGACTTGTGTGGTTATACTTCAGCCCCCCCCCCCCTATCGCGTAATTTTGAGATATTACTTTATTCAAAATCTTCCATGTCTTTTTCTTTTTAGATTATGTTAAGTGAGGGAAAATATAACTTATTGTAGTTCAGTTCAGTGATAATGCAAATAATTAGAAGTTTGGTTTTTGATTTCTTAGTATAAAACAATAATCATCGTTTTGTTAATACCTCACTTAACAAAACTTTACTAGTTGTGTGTGAAGATGCCAGTTGTGGTTAACATCTCCCTTACCAAAACTCTTCTTAAAAAGGTAACAATTTTGTTATTATCTCACACTTCGACACTCTTCTCAATCCAGCAGTAGCTGAGTGGTTTTTGTCATGAACTGGTGATTGACATTGTTTTTGTCGGGTTGTGAGTGGGTAGTGGTGTGTGTCAACTATTATTTTTCAAGAACTTGCACATTAGCAATTGAGATCTATATCTCTTGTAGTTATCATTTTATTACTATATACAAAAAAAAACCTTGCTGATAACAGCCAAGTAATATTTCTTATATATATTGTATACAATTCGCATTAAATATCTTTAACACGAAAGCGAAAAGGACAAGACATTAGTTAAAATGAAATGATACAACTGTCCCGACAAATGTCTGTTTTTCATGCAATTTTCTCTTATCATGAAGTGAAAATTGCTGAACACGAGACAATTACCGTTCTGGAATGAAAAAAAAGGAAAAGACAAGTCAGGCAGGCGAGATCTAAGAGTGGTGTGAAATAAAAAATTGGCAGTTATAGAAACTGCCAATAGAAGTGAAAACATAGAATTTTTAGTATTAAAATTTGAAATTTCATAATGTTTGAATTAAAATTACCGACATCAATCTGGTTTTCACATCTATTGACACTCCGAGCAACAACTAAATGCATGTTTATATGGTTTTTTTTATTATTCAAATATATTACGGACTGCACATGATCATGACAAAATATAAATACAATTCAATTGAAATAACAATTAATATATAATCATATTATTTATGAATAGTATTTGTATTCAATTAAATTTCAATGTACTTGATTTTCAACATTATTTTAATTGTTTGCATCATTGTCATCATTAATTTCAACAATACTTAGACTTTTTGAACTTTCAATTATTTCATTTTGTACTAAAAAGATGCAATAGGCTTATGGTAACTAAAGTAAGAAAGGAAAATATTTGATTCAAATTAATCTAAGTATCGCGTAAA
Source organism: Trichonephila clavata (assembly GCA_019973975.1). Classification (NCBI taxonomy): domain Eukaryota; kingdom Metazoa; phylum Arthropoda; class Arachnida; order Araneae; family Nephilidae; genus Trichonephila; species Trichonephila clavata. The sequence goes on from BMAO01013381.1 coordinate 7,930, forward strand.
AACCGCATTGATCATCGTTTTATATTTTGTAGTACTAAGTTTTCGATCATTGGACCTATTTAAATTAAGTGTTTCATTTCGAAATTCAATTAATGGTAGATTTTTATCATCTGCAAAGTGAATATTGAAGTCTGCACTTAAAATCAACGGTACATGATCATATTTTTCGCCATATATTTTTTGGATTATTTCAGAAATTTCTTTTGTATAAATCATCAAATTTTCGAATAAAAATTGTTGTATCTGCCTCATAGATTTTCCAGGTAAAATATAAACGGCAACCATTAATATGTATTGCCCATTCTTGGAATCGCAACGAGCCATGTACAGTATATACACATGAACTTTTCACTAAACCCATTGAATTTCACTTATAAGATATACACAGCACTATACGTCAGCTGTGTAGCTACAGATATATTGTTATAAGCATGTCGGTGACGCGAACGCATGAGATTTCACCCATCCAAAAAATGTTTAAGGCGAACAGCACACTGCGCGTACGCCAGTCAGAGAATGTCGGCGACGTGAAATAAGATTTTCCCCTACCAAAAAGTGCCAACGCCGCTAAAGAAGTTTTCACTTCAAAAGAGGTGGTTTCACATGTTTTGTGTAGAAACGAGGCTCACTTGGCTTTGAAATATCTTTGGAATAGTCTGTCATACGAGCCAATTTTGTTTATCTAATCTACTTTTATCCTCAACCTCTACAAACTCTGCTGCCCTAAATGAAATGAATAATGCAGTTTATATATATGTTCCCACATCATTAGAAATGAGGAACATCATGAAAAGTACGCTCGGTTATTTAGACACATATTCTCTTTGCAATGGTGAAATGAATAGCAAAATGGACAGCATCAAACAATTTGTTGTCCATTTGGTGCTAAAACTTCAATACAAAAAATATCAGTTTATTTTTCAAAAAATCAATTAATGGTTTGTTTTTCAAAAAACATGAAAACGTTGTATTAAATTACATTATGATCTTGTGAATAATTATTTGTTTCATTGTTTTTTTTAATTAAATGCATGCATGCATACACATCTATGTAAATAAAATGTATTTTAAAAAGCTTAATTTTGTGGAATATATGTTTTTTTCCCTTTAACACGAATTTCTTTTAACACACACCCAAAATATTTTAGTATTCTTAGTTTCGTGTAAGAAGATTTTTACAGCATTGAATGGACTTTGAATTTTGAAAAACAACAATACAGTATTGATAAACTTGATTATTCATTAAAAATATTTTCCTTTAAAACTAAAATGTAAGATTTATATATTTATACAAGTTTTGCTCCTATAAAATTCCTGCTCTTGATAGAAATAGTTTTCTTATCAAGAAAAACATTTTTATGATTCATGCATTATTTTTGAGATATGGGGCACATACCGATTTATTGATCCTATTTAAAAGTACTAAATTCATATTGAGTGCGAATATCTGTTTCTCATATTGTTTTGAGCATAAAAAAAGGAAGAAACAAATCCCAGGTAAGAAAATACAATACAAATATCTGTGAAAATTAGCTTTAGCATTCAATCTAGTTGATATTTTCTTTTTATTTTCGAAAAATTTTTGTAAGAAGGTAATGTATTCAACGAAACCGTTAGCGCAAATTGAATCATGAATTTGGGAAATAACCTTTCAGATAACATAAAAATACAAACCGCTATTTTCCGTGTGTAAATTTCTCGGGTTTATGACTAGCTGATGTTTATTATGCATTTTAGAAGCAGACAAAAGAAAGAAAGCTTTCTTTATAAAAATATGTCTGTATAACGTTTCCCGTTTTGGAGATTTTTGTTTTGAAAGAAGTACTTTGGCGGTGCATTTTTGCAACAGTGAAAACTTTTTCGAAAGCAGTTACAGTTTATGAACACCTGAGAATAAGAATTCATAAATTTATGTTAGTAGTACTGGAAAGCTCACGGTGTGTTGTGGAAAAGCTGGGATTTCAGAAATGCATTGTTAAATTTATTTTCTGTGGATTGCAAATTTCCCTTTATATGTATCCAGAGTACAATAGAAACAGAAAGGTTTGCTTTCATTTATTCATATATGTTTCTAAAAGATTCGTCGCTGCGGTAACTGCTGCATTAACATTCCGCCTTCTTTTAAGTTATTAAATTGTTTCAGAGAGGAAACAAAAGGTAAATAAAAGGTACAAATTTTTAGAACAAGACTCAGAATTAAATCACAAATGGCTTTCTATATATCATTCAATTTTAAATATAGAGTGATTCATCATTTACTCACTGGCTACTAAGTGCTGCATTAACAAGTAATATAAAAAACTTTTTAAGTCAATTCTTACTTAGTTAATTTTTATTAAATAGTTACAATTAATATAAATATGTATATACATATGGCATAAAGTGGGAATTAATTATTATAAAATATGATTAAAGTATCGTACTGTCATCCAAAACAATCGTGTATATAAAATTTCAGTTCTACTGAATGCTTTAAAATGTGAGAAAAAAGAAAGCTTTTAAATTTTTGATCCAAGTCGCTAAAAATGAAACCAAATGTTATGTATCTGTAATTCTTTAAAAAATTAATTTCAGTCAATAGTTTTAATTAATTATAGTTAAATTATCGTATAGTTACCCAAAAAAATAGTGTATAGAAAATTTTAGCTCAAATGAGCGCTTTAAAATGTTAGAAAAAAAACTTTTCAAGTTTTGACATAAGTCACCAAAATGATCGCTAAGTCGCGAAAACTAATGCCAACGTTGCTGTGTTTGTAATTCTTTGAATAATTAGTTTTAATCAATTAATTTTATTAATTATAATTAAATTACTGTATTGTCATCCAAAAGAGGTGTGCACATAAAATTTCAGCTCAATTGAGGGCTTTAAAATGCTTTTTATTAACGATTGAAAAACTTTGAACAAGATATATATACATAATATAGAGAGAGTGAGAACTATAATAGTAGGAATTGAAAAATATCAAGATGATTGCAGTAAAAAGAATATTTGATAAGATACAGAAGCAATTCAAGTCTTATTTACATACTTTACAATTGTTCTAAGCATGAAATCTTTGTTACGCGTTTTCATCATTGCGATAGAGTCCAATTCCAGCCACACTACTCAACACGGTACTATCAACATTACTCAGAGCATCTTTCTCGTGTTGCTCGAAAACCTGGTATATTACAAAAGACCAAATTTTTGTACCCCCTCAGCCTAGTAATGTAGTAGAAAATACATGAAAAAATAAAAAAAAAATTGCTGTCAATATTGCTCATAGTACCATGCCAAATAATAAGTGGCAGGAATTGAACTATATTGCATTGATGTATACCGTGTAACCATGGTTTAACACACAGAACACCTGTAAAGTATGTAAATAAAACGAATTGTTTCTACTTGCCTTAAAATGTTCTTTTTTTGCTGTATTTGTCTTAGCTTTTTCACAATAGAGATTTGAAACCCATGAGAAAGAGTTTTGAATAACCTCTATTAAACTAATTGTTCATTTATCAATGCATATACATACTCGAATATAGAATTTTACTAAGGGCGCGTGTAAAAGTAAAAATAAGCTGAAAAATATATTGTCCAAATACTTGGAACGCGAAAAACATAATTGAATCAAAACAATAAAATGACCATAAATCTAACTAAGTAAATATAAAAAGCATGTAAAAAGAACATAGGAAGTATAAATAAAATAACATTATGGACATCCTGTGAAAGTTTATAGGAAAAATTGCCAAACACGTCACGAGATTATTGCCTCGTTATTGAAAAATTGGAACGGGATTATTGCCGCATGACACAATTACTGCTGTATTTTAACACAATTTAGATTTGGGAAGCTAGTTGGAGGTAGACGCAAGTGGTATTCTATCAGAAATAGTTAAGGAAGTCAACATTCATCAGTCCACTGTGTGCTGAGAATATACAATTTCGGCATTCCCAGTCGCCATGGACAACTCAGACACTGATCGCGTCTACTTATTAACCGTCTGCAGAGTGTTATCAATTTTACTAGGCAAGAAAAATTGCATCAATCTGCAGAAACAGTCACTGTTGGACAAGTTGCAGATGGGTCACTGAGAACATTTCATCGATATTAAGTATTGTATGGCAGCAGAAGCCCGCCTGAAATTTCGTGACTTTTCTAAGTTCATGAACATATTAGTTCAACCATAGATGACTGAAGAATCGTTGTTTATTTAATAAGTTGTGTGACTGTATGGCGTGATGTATAATCACATTAAATTTACCAGGTCAAGCATTCCGGGAAAATTTGGAGTCTTACGTCAGATTTTTACTATCTTGGGATTCAAATTGGACATATTTTGTTATTCGGAAACAAGCCACTATATTAAATTTGAAAACAGATGTATTTGAAAACTGCTTTGGAACATATTTTCTTAACTTATTTAACACTATTTTTAAATTTATTATGCAATAAGTTGAATTATTTACTTTTTCAAAAATTTTGAGATATTTAATAAAAAATTTTTTATTAACTTTTGTTCCATATGTGGTAATTTATTTTTTTTAAAATTCATTCACATTTACAAAATATAAACTTAATAATTGGACCTTATTTTTCTTTCATCGTTAAGTTTCATTGATTAATCTTCTAATTTTGCTTTCACATATACCTTGTTTTATCTCTAAACTATAATGAAGTAATTGAGTTGGAGAGAACCAAAAGAGAGAGAAAGGAGAGAGATGGAGAAAGAGTAGTCACAGTTAGAATAAAATGCAATGTTCAAGGAACTTCTATAATTGATGCGTTTAATGAATTATATCTTTTTGAAAAATATATCTTTATTTTGTTCATTTTGTTTGTGGAGTTTAGTAAGAGAAATTCTGAAAGATTTTAAATTTAGGCATAAGTGTAGGGCTGGAAAAATTAAAATTTATCTTAAAAAGTGTATTTTATGTTTTATTTAGAGTTAGATTTTTTGTTAGATTGGAAGTTAGATTGTAGTTAGATTTATTAATAGTTAGATTAAATGGATATTTTTTTAAAAAATAATGTATAGATTATAAGGATTTAATAATAGTCTAAAACTTTTTTAATTAGATTATATGTTATTTTTATATATTTAAATTATTCATAAATCTAAGGCTTATGCATACGTGCATGCATGCCTTCATATATACATATATATATGAGCAAACACTCACAAATATATATATATGTACATATATAGAAATAGATAGATAGATATGTATGCATTCATGGGAGGGTAAAAAAGAAAAACTTATTTGTTTTTCTTTTAAAAAAGAGGATTAAAAACCCTTACATAAGCTTTCCAAATATAACAGTTTTTGAAAAATTTAAAACATTTATTTTATATCAGAATAAAATATTGTCAGGCAGCGGCCTTTCATATATATATATATATATATATATTTGCCGCATCGTGTAGCGCGGTTAAATGTTCTAAAATAGAATTGGGAAGAAGTAGTTTGTAAATTTTTAGAATTGATTTGATGGGTAAAATGCAGAATGTTTGATAAATTCTTCAAACAATTTTAGAAATAACTATGATTATAAAGAATGCCGTTTAACTGCTAGTAATTTTTAACTGCGCGAGAAATCGATGTATACATTTTTCACAGGAATATGCAAATTTCTGCATGTGACCCTTTTGGAACTTTTTTTCCCTTTGTTCACACAGGAAAAGAAAAAAAAGCTCCATGGACATTGTGATACATCGGTAAAAGACCTTACAAATCGCTTTGGGATGGCTACAGTAAGCTGAGTTTACTCGACACGTCTCGAAATGTTTTACATAAATTATACTTTTTTTACTTTAAAAAATGCTTGGCTTTTCAATATGAACACCTGGAAAGTATCCAAATTGCTTTTGTTGACTGAAAGATGCAGCTAATCTGGATTATGAATAATTTTTTATAGTTAGTTACCTTAATTTTCCAGACTTAGTAAATAGGATATTTTTGGGAGATTTCCAAAACACTGTACATTAATTCTTAAAAATGAGCGAAGCTAAAAATTTAAAAAAAAAAAAATTGAAAAACTTATTCTAGAAATTACAAACTAAGTTTTAAGGAAAAAGACGCATAGTAATTAAACCTTATACCTGAAGGAATACATGTAGCATTTGAGTTTAAGAGAACATTTAATTTTACCTGTAATATCCACACTATCTTACTCACAGGTAATCAGTAATCTTTTGTGAATAACCATGGATTCAGCAAATCAACAGAATCAATGCTGATCAGTGTTATTTCTTCCCGACGTTTATATATATATAATATATATATATGTAATACGTCGACTTTGTTGGAATGGATTCTTTATATGAGATTGATAAGGCAATACGGTGATTGAATAAACTTGTTTATTATCCATCTTGAACACATAAGGCATTACAGGGACGACACAATAGAAGCACACACAAACACGCTGCAACCGGCTACATGTTTACACAGACAAAATACAGAAGCGAAAAATAACTGTCCCCAGGAATCTCGGTATTTATAGGCTTCTCAAATCACATGATCTGAGTGGGTAGCTAGATGTAATTTAAAATACTGCCGTTAGGTGGCGGGTTAACTTATTACTAAAACGTTGGTCCTGAAGGGATGGACCAAAGGTAATTAAAAGTTATTAAGAATAATTAATGGGGCTTATTACACACACACACATATATATATATATATATATATATATATATATATATATATATATATATATATATATATATATATATATATATGCAGTGAAAATAATTTAACTTGAAATTGAACTCAGTGGCATAACAGCCTATGAGGGCCAAGGTCTATTGTGTCTATCTCAGTTTACGCAACCTTAGATACTACGGTGAATGTGCAGATGTTTCGGTCAAAGGGTCAGTCTGATGTGAAACTACCCATACTCCCTTCTCAAGCACGTTTGAAACCCTAGGTAGTCGTTTATCGAATTACTGAAGAAATGAAAGGGTGAGTCGACCTTGCCTAACATGGGATTTGAACCTCAAACCTGGGGAGTGAAAGCGCGTAAGACTGTTACTGAGCCAATGGGGCTATACTTGAAATTGAAGAGACTGAAATATGTTTACGTGTTAAAGGGTATTGCAAAATGAAAATATTTTATGATGAATGAAATTTATTTAAGTAAAATTAGTACTGCAATATTCAAATCAGTTATTGTCTTTATTCATTATTAACAATATTTAAGTTAATTTCCCTTAAATTTATGATTGCCATTTCAAAAAGTTCTTTTGTACTTTTAAAGCTAAATTTTAAAAATAAATTATTTTTATGTAAAATATTTAGTTTTAAAAATGAAGTACATTACTTAAAAAAATCTAATCTGCTAAAGTAACATGGAAAAATCATCGCGGAATCTTCATTCAACCTTAATTAAGATATAGATCTTAATAATTTGTTCTTATACGAGAAATGATACTCATCATTTTGCAGGTTTTCTACTAGCAAGTGGACCAATACTATGTTATCAAGCACAAATATTATGATTTCGAATTCTGTACTTCCATATATATATATATTTCGGATATATCTTTCAATAAACCTCTTTTAAAATTCAAACATCCCAATTAAAATTTTTTTGAGGAAATTATCTCTTACAATATTTTCTAAAATTTTTTGCTACTGTAAATAACAAATATCATCCAATAAAATTTATTTTATATTTTTAGTGAAAATTGAATTTTATACTAAATCAATATTGTTATGAAAATAAGGATATTCGCTTAATTTTTCCCACCAGAAATTCTATAAATCATGCATGAATCTTAACAGTTTCATTAATATTGATCTATGCCTTTGCCTCATAATTACTCATATAATTTAAAATCTAATTAGTCAAAGTAACCTGAATAATTAAGAGTATGGATTATGCGCAATGTTGCTGAAAAAGTTGAAATATACCGTTAGCCAATATTTTATTTAATTCTACATGGTTATAAGACCGAAAGTATTTTGTTTTTAAATTATTTATTTTAAGTGTATTAATTTTTTTAAAACTAAATTTGTGAAATTTAATACTACCTAAGTATTTGCTGTGTATTCATTTATACACTCTAGAGCCAAAACATTAAGACCACTCCCACATTTTCCAATAAACTCGCCTGGATGACGTGGAAGGCACGTGATCAGGTGGAAGTGGTATTTAATTGCTGTTGGAGAGTCTGAATAATCATTATTTCACTTACTTCTGTGTGTGATGGGAAAGGCTACGGATCTAAGCGACTTTGATAGAGGGCAGATTGCAATGGCTCGAAGGCTCGGAACAAGTATTTCCGAAACTGCACGGTTTTGTCATTTATCACGGATGGCGCCGATGGCAGTGTGGACGTCACGCTATCAGATCGTCAGACTGTCTCGCATGAAGAAACAGAACAGTTGACACTACAATCAGCAATAGAAAGTCGAACATGTTAGGCTGATATGCTACGCGGTCCAGTGTGACAGCGTAGCGGTGGGCGGATGCGACTACTGGGGAGGGCCGGTGAGGTGTATTATGCGTCATTATGCTTTGGGGACAGTTCCTTTGTGAGTCTCTGGGACCCGTGGTTGTGGTAGAGAAGACCGTGAATGCTACAGTGTATCTGAACATCATTGCAGACCAGTTGCACCCTTACATGGTCTCTGTTTTTCCAGTTGGAAATGTAAGGTTCCAACAGAACAACGCCCCATGTCACAGGGCTAAAATTGTGTTGGAGTGGTTCTAGGAACATGATGCTGAATTCCAGTTAATGTCCTGGCCGCCTAACTCACCGGATCTCAATCCGATAGAACACATTTGGGATGTCATGGGATGGCTGCTCAGAGTTCAAGGACTACCAATTCGCAATATCTCAGATTTGCGTGACTATTGCTTAAACATCTGGTACAATCTGTTTCCGGCCATCTACCAAGGACTTGCGGCATCCATACCAAGGCGGGTTGAAGCTGTGTTGCGCGCTAAATGTGGGCCAATTCGTTATTGACAGGTGGTCATAATGTTTTGGCTCTTGAGTGTAGTTAATATTTTAGAATACTAGATAAACTTTATTTACAAAATAACTACATGCTAACAATTTCAATTTAAAGAAATTTTTAGAAATATCGATACCGAACAATACAAAATGTGTTACAGTTGGAAAATCTATGTATAATTTGCTCCCCTGTTTTTCATTGTTACGCTTTACGTTTAGCAAATAAAATGTCCGGAATTACGAATTTCTGAAAAGCAAATGATTTTTTTCCTATAAATTAGGATTAGTATAATATACTTCTCATACCTTTAAACTAAAAATGATTGTTTTAAACTGAGCTTATTTACCAAAAGTTGTGGTTTAATTGTTTATTTGATTATTAATATATTTTGGTCATACCTGTGTAGTAAATTTTAAAATACTTCAACGGCAACTTCTGTTCATTGCTGATGAAAATAACTAACAATATTTGTTATAATTATATTGCTATTTTCCTGAAGTGTTTTCTGATAACATTTTTTAATTGAAAATTTTGGTTCTATCAAAAACATTTTGATCGATTTATTTTTACTATCATAGTACTCAGAAATAATTATTAACATCGGATCACGTAATTCTGAATCTCGATCAAGTGAAAAGGGTCACAACTCAGCTTCTACACGAATCTACCTAAGAAATGCACTTAAGGAACTGATTAAACAAAAAGTTTTGTCACAGAAATACAAACATTTGTCAATATATATATATGCAATTGTTTATATGTATATATACAAGCAAAATTATTAAAATATACTTTGATAAAAAAAACCTTAAAGTAAATAAATTACCCATCAGGAGATGGCCAGTTGAGAAATGAACCTAATCCTTCAGCCGAGACAATCAATAATGCTGTGAGGCCGCGTTAGCCAATTGGTCAAATTAACGGTCTCGTGTCAGGTCTATCATGGGTTCGAGCCTAGTATTACTGAGGTACCCACCGTGAAGAAGGGCCTATGCAAGTTAAATTTGTAAGAGATCAAACACCTTCGTTGGTGAGGTGTGGAGGTTAGGCGTGGGGTAATCCTGCTCAGATGTCGTTTCCGACGCTTGATCAAGGTTCAGAATTACAAGGTCCATCCCAATAGCCCTCTTGTATGTTTATAGTTTAACGTAAATCTAACACTCACCCACTCATTCAATAATGCTACATCCCTGTTCTTTGCCACTGATAACATTAACCTTGTATAGTCGAAGAATATCTATACCTTCTGGTCATCGGCTGAACAGTAGAGATAATTGTAATTCAAAGTTAGGTTGAGAAAAGATAAATTGCCAACCCGTTTCGTTGGCAAGATTGGCATATGATTGGGTATTCACAGACCTGTAGGTTTTTAGAAAGTACCTAAAAACAGATTGAACTTCTTGGTTTATTTTTGAGCCATACTTGTTTCTTCCAATATTATATATTTGAACTTGCAATTTATTACCGGTCTTGTAAAATTTAATAATCATTGATCTCTACTTATACACAAAAGAAGCATGCAGTTAAATGATAACTCGGAACATCGCCTTGATTGGGATGCACCTCATCAAAAAATGTAGGATTATGACTATTCACAAATATTTTATTCACTTTATTTTCACATGAAATATGCTTGTTAATAACATTTAATCTTTAACATTATCGATTAAGTAGGCCAAATTTAAACTATTTTGAAAGAATATGCTACTTCTCAAGTGGTTTAGATTTATTTTTAAACATATTTTCTCTCGTTTCAAAATACTATGTACAAGTAATAGTTATATTTATTCACAGGTTGCAATAGCAAATCGTTCAACCTCAATCTTAAAACATGTTCAATTTAAGAAAACTGAGCAAGAAACTAACTTGTTTTTTTTTTCAGTGTTACTTATACGCGCACATATAACAATTCATTCATAATATTTTTTTGAAATAAATAGATAAAAACAAAAAAGAAAACTAATTTATTTCCAACTTTCCTTCCTTAAAGTACTGACTTCGGGTTTTATGCACGTATCTTCTAAGAAAAATTGTGGAAGTTTTTTTCCCTTCAAAAACTTATTTTCAATCTAAGGGTGTTTCCACTTTTCTTAAAAGAAGTGCATGTCACACGCACAATGTTTTCGAGCTTTATTTTAAATCGCTTATGGCACCGATGGGTTATGCATTTCTTCCTTTGGCATTTTTTCGAACGCATCCCACGTGACGATCAAAAATGCATTTCATATTTCGATTTGCATATGTCTGAAGTGTCATACTATTCCCGGGCGATGCTAAATTCTATATTCGTCGTCTCCGTCCTTGATGTCTCAGATGGGAAAAACACAAATAAATAAAAAAGGTACTTTTGTTTTGATCATTTCCCAGGAAAGGATATTACGATATGACTTCAGAGAAAAGTATTATGTTCGTTTCTTCGAGAAAATGTTATTATCAAAACCATTTAGGATAAAAAAAAATATTTTTCCGGTGTGTGATTTTAACTTACTTAGATAAGGAGAAGACTTTACAATATTCTTGATAATTCAGATTAGGAAATAATATTTTCATTCGCATCTATCAACTTACAGGTTTCTCTATGTAATGGTAGAATATATTTTTATTATGTATGACAGAGCATAAAGAGGACACTGTTATAAATAAAATAATTGTTACTGATTAATTATTTATTGAATTCAAGTTGTAACAATCTACTCGAGTTTGTTGGTGTTTGGGTTTTCGAGTAAAAATATCAGCCATAACCAGTTCCAAATTCACATTCATAATTCCACTTTCTTAAATCTAACAACTTAACGTAAGAAATGCACACAATCACTAAATAGAAGAGCAATCGTACGGTTAAAAGTTAATTAATATATGAGTATATTAAGTATCCCCTCTTCACTTACTCTTGGAACACTTTAGACTTATACAGTATAATTCACCGAAAATATCTCATTTGTTGTCTGACCTCTGGTTGTAATAATTAATGTTATGTTATTCGCCAATTTTCAATAATTAACTATACAGAGACTACTCATGTAATAACTTTTGACTAACTTCGCGAACCTAAGGGCCCATGCTTAAATGTAGCAACTTATTTCAATAATTCAAATTCAAGTCTTCTTCTAAAGGAAAAAAATTTCAATAGAGCTATAGTAAAAAAGAAAGAGAGAGAGAGAGAGAGAGTACACCCCAAGAGTATTGGTTGAAGGTTCGCAGATAGACCCGTTACAAAATACACTATAACAAGTAATGAAAAAACAATTTCTAGCAAGTCCTCATGCGTTTTCAGCTCAAGCCTAGGGTGATATATTTTGTTGATTGCTTCATATGAGAACCGAACTCCGTGAAAGAATTCTGACGTGCAAATTAAGAAAATTGGTTTATATAAAGAGATCAACATAAGAAAGTGGAATAAAGATGTTATAAAAAGCAATATTACTATGACATTATAGTCACCGAATAACTGTGTTCACTTATTTCCTGCCCTTAAACTCATGAATTCATTCAATGCCCTAGTCACATGATAAATACAACCACGTGTGCAGTTGCCAATTTTTGCTTTCAACATGCATTTTCAATTTTCTTTTAAAAAATAGATATTTGTTAACTATAATAACGCAAAAAGATAAACATAATGTATTTCATTTAAATGTACATGTGCAATATATGATTTTCCTTTTAATTTGAAAAACTGTTTCAAGAATCTTATTACTTGAATGCTCTACCAATTATGAAAATTTAAATTTTATCTAAATGTTATGCATCAAACAATTATAAGTGTAATGTCTGTTTTGAATTCAATGAACACGGCATTGAATTCATCATGTGACCGTCATAAATTCAGCCCATTGTAAGGAGGATATGCTTGAGGTGGTATGATGTATTACTAAATCAGTGATTATATATTTAGATTAGAGTCTGCAAGTTAGCATTATGTTTTAGTAATTTTTGGCTGTCATGTAAACGAAGCCGGTGTTTCTGGATATTACACTTACGTTATAATTTGAGAATTAAGTTAATATTTTAATTTTTAATTGTAGTTTATATAAAATCGTAGTTTGTTTCAATCTTATTGACTGTTTACTAGTATGATTTTTTATTTAGATTTCAAAATGTTGTTGTGTTTTAAAAAAAACTCCAATAATTAAGCTTTTATAACTGTAACACAGTGCTTCTCAAACTTTCAATATCTGCGCGACCCAATCTTCAATCATAATTTTCAACGAGTCCTCCTCCATACAATAACAATGTATTGAATTCAGTAATACAACACTTTGACTCTAAAGCCAGAATACGACTTTAACCTCTTAAGTGTCATCGGTGTATATCAAAGTCTTACTCAAACAAAGCGTTAATTTTCTCGGACGTATATATACGTCTTTCCGAAATACGATCTTCTATGGGCACTGATATCCATAAAACTATTCTGAAAGCTTTGAAATGCAATAAAAGGGTATTGGCAGTGTTTGCAAAAGATTTACTTATTTCAGAGAAGGTTTGACTTATTTATACTTTTTCATTCCCCCGCCCTAATACATCCCATACGCTAACCTACATGGAAAACGGTGGCATGAGGGAGCGAATCCTGTAACTTTTAGTCTACAGTTAAGGAATTATTTATAATCCTTACAGATTATCCAGGTAAGTACTAGTTTTTGTCAAACTTTTACACATGACAAGCCCATGAGGTTACCGGTAATTATTATTAACTTGTTTTTCACTTTGTATTGTTAAATTAATTATAACATATATTGCACAGTACTAATGCATTTTTAAGTGTATTATATCAGTGTAAATGTGTATTTTATATTTTATTATGTCAGAATCACTTTTGTTTTTTTTTACTTTCGGTAAATTAATATTTTTTAAAATTGTCTCTTCTTTTCGACGTTTCAATATGCTTGCGCCGCCCCCCCCCCTCGTAGAGTTATCCCATGCCCCTTTAGGGGGGCGCGTCCCACTGTTTGAATAACGCTGCTATAATGAGTTCAGTTCATTTAAAAGTTACATTAATACACGATGATGCTACTCATTTTACAAACTAGTTTACTTAAATCATTATGTATGGCAAATACCATTTTAAAACATAAGCAAATTAAAAGGTAACTATATTACACAAATATCAATTTTGACTAACTTATGTTAAAAGTATTTTTCAGCTGTTTCCAGTAATAAAACACTTTACAATCACTCCTTCCCCATGTGAGATTATTTCATTCCGACACTCAAGAATAATTATAATAATGGTTCCTATTAATCTTCCAAAGACTTACTCAAGCATGAATAATTTATCATATTTCACAACTAAGATTGTATTTTCTGGTCTTACCACACAGATGAATTTAATAAATAGGTTTTGTCATGCATGAAAATAATTCTTCCTAATTGCAAGCGTTTCTTCAATTGTTGGAATTTCTGTGTGTGTGGAGAGGGAGGCGGGACTTTTGGTATTCCTTCTGAGGATTCCTTTTTAGTATGGAAAAAAATAATGATTTTTCAAGTTTATTTAGTGTTTCTTATAAGATTAATTTGTGAGACTGACTTTTTTTAATGAGAGAGAGAGAGAGAGAAATGTATTTTCATTTAGCATTAAACCTTTATAAAAATAATGTCTAGAATATATAGAATGAAACATTTTGCAAACTAAATAAATAAAGGGAAAATGAAAACTTTCAATTTATAAACTTTAAAAAGCCTTATTATGTTGAATTATATTATATTATTTATGAAATTTATTGATTAACGAAGCGTTTATTTACGTCGCACAATGAAGCAACACGCTAGCTGATTTTTGGGAATCTATTTTAAGCAACGGGAAGTAACCAGGTGGGAACTGTCCTCTTCTACCTTCCACACAATACAAATAAGAAAACTCTGAACTTATTTATTTACTGATTTAAGAAAATAATAATGCGTTTTAGGATATGGTTTATATTTTTGTTATATCTTAAACCTTTTCTTGTACAAAGATTAGATCAGCGTTTCTCAAACTGTAGTGGGCACCCCTGTGGGGGCGAGATGTGAGGAAGCATGGAAGAGTCAAAAATAATGGAAAGTATGGAAGAGTCAAAAATAAAATAAAAAAATACTATTCAAAAATGTATTAGTTTACTGAAAGAAAGCAAAAAAAAATATATATATATATATATATACTCTGGCGTAGTAAAAAAAATACACATTTACAATGATATAATATAGTTATAAATATACCAGCACTAATCAATATGTTTGATAATCAGTTTATCAATACTAAATTAAGAACAAGTTTAGTAATTACTAGCGACTCTCAAGGGCTTGACATATACAAAATTATTTTTTTGATAATTTATATGGTTTATAATTGAAATTATAATTGAAAACTGGGTCGCATGCTTTGCAAGTTTGAGAAGCACTGATTTATATATTATTATTATTATTATTTTTTGTATTTCTTATATTCATTGCACCAAACATTAAAAAAATATGGCGTTGAATCTTTTTTCCTTACAATATTGTTTCTTTTTTTTTTTTTTTTTTTTGTTTTTTATCTTCAGATACTATAGTTTTGTGATTATTATAATTTATTATATCCAATAATCTCGATCATTCCTCCATTAGATTGCAAATAATTCTTTTTTTCAGCATGTTTCAAGGAAATTTATCTGTAGTTTTATTTTTGTACTTTTGTTTTGGTTTTGTTACTTTATTGCATGTTTTTGTTTTTATAACTTATTTTTTCGTTATATAATTTACTACGTAACTATTTTCGTTATTTTTTTCCACATTTTATTTATGTTATCTTGTTTCTTTTATTTACTTCCAAAAGAATCATGTATTACTTGTGTTAAATGGAGATTATAGTATCTGATTCAATAAAAAAATCAAAATAAAAAATGTGTAATCGTAAAATGTAAGACAAATGTGATTACACTTATTCTGCCTAGATTTTTAAGTCATTCAATTATTTCAAATAATTGATGATACGGATAAATGCTAATACAAATTTGATAAATTATATTTGAAAAATACTTAAATATATTCTCACAAATTTCTAATGCAATACTATATCCTTAGATTTCTTTTTTGTATCGAATATATTCTATGGCTGTTGTTTTAGCTCTTCAATATTATTTACACATTCACACTATTTTTTAATAAAAGTAAGATACTGGTATTTTTTTAATAGATTTCCTATTTTTATCTTTGTTGTTAAAAGTAATCCTTTAAAAATTGTTTCTCATACATATCGTTTCTGAGACAAACTTTTGAAATAATTTAAATCAAGAGAACCCATGGATTCTTTAAATTGTACTATCTTAAACTTAATGAAACTATCTGGGTTTTAGGTAAGAATTAACTTTTTTACCCTCAAATACGACCATTTAGTAAGACTTCTGCATGCTAATCTTTGAGTAGGAAAGGCATAAACATTTATATATAAAATGTAATTTTGAACCAAAAAAATATATAATAGTTATGGAGGAACGTATTTTAACCTACATAAACGCAATTAGTACTAACCAAAATAAAATACTGTAACATTAAATTAAGAGTTTCAAAAAGGCTTATAAATATAATACTTCAAGAAGAGAAGTTTATTTGTTTCTTGAAAACTTAACGGATATACAATATTGTATGCTATGAATTTCATTCTGTATTTTTATTGTACAATACCCTAGTAATTTCACTTCATAACGCTTAGAATTACTCAATTGTGTCATAATAAATACTTCATTGCATTATCCTTTGATAAGTTAAAGTTTTTTTAAAAATGTGTAATAGAAGGTATCTCTTTTTTGTGGATCTTTTCAAACTGCGGAATGAGAAGCACTATTATTGGATCTATTTTGAATGAAGACATTTTAAATTCAAATTAGACCGGCTTTTCTCACGCTAGGTATGTCATACCATAAATAAAAAAAATTTCAAGTCTAATTCTAAAAAATTGTTTTTGAAAATGGATAGTTTTTTGTGTAACATATTTTAAGCACATATTTTTTGAGGGCATTAGCTTGCTGGCGAATTCTACATACATTTTTGAATACCGCCTCTTCGGGTATGTTACACCCTGCGTATAAATCGCCTTTGCAGCTATGGATGCATGAACACTCTTCGAAATTTTATTATGATTAGGCGTACTTTTTTAGTTATGATGAAGAAATGTGATACCTATGTAATTAAATAGATATAATATTTAACAGATATAGAGTATAACAGTATTTTCAGACTAAGAAAATCTGTTTGCGTTGATTATGAGGAAGAATCAAATAATGAAATGCATATTAGCAAGTATGATTCCTGTACTGAAATTGATCCGAACTTAGAAGAGGGAGAAATTTTTGAAAAGGCTTTTTTATATCAGAGACACAGAAAATATTTTAGAAAGAACGTTATTTTAAAAGATACAACTGGTTCAAACCTTATCTATTTTCAAATGAATTTTTGAAAAATAAAATAAGTATTGACGGAACAATGAAAGAAATTATAAAGACATTTCAAAATTTTTGAATTTGAAGAATAGAGAAGTTTACTTAAGTGTGTTTAGTTTTAAAAAAAGGTACAAGAATTGCTTTATATACATGCTTTATATTATTGTCCTCTACTTTCAACAATGTATAGCATTGATACAATGGATTCATCCCCATCCGGTTTGGTTCAAATCTGAAATAATATTTTCCATAATTTAATTCAGGGAGAGATTATCATCGTTGATAAAATGACAACACCATTTCCAATGGTTAGAAAATGTCAGCGTTCGTTAGCCTATGCCAAAAGTGCTTTGGTGCTAATCGTTGCGATGATCAATGAGCAAATTATTTTGTTCAGTACTCAGGAACTATCTACTTAACATCGAACCAGATTTTGATTTCTGAAGTGTTTTTGATTTCCATATACGAAAGAATGCAAATAATGTAGAATCCAACAAGCAATACCTCTATGAAATTTTTTTAAAAAGTAAGATCCTGGGAAAACCTTACACTCACTAGCGGCAAAGACTAAAGGGGTGTATAAACAATATGCTAAATACTCATATAAAAAGGACTGAAAAACTCAATGTAAAACTTATAAAACTGAAAAATGTAATAAACATATTGCATTTCCTTCTTTTCTTCTTTTTTCACCTTTGTACACACTATTTACGGTAAAAAAATAATGTAAATACCATTAGGAATAAGATACCCAGCGCATGAAGTTCCTTTCGTTTTTTTTTTTTTCATGTGAGGATTGTCGGGTTAAGACTCAGCTTATATGCAGTATTTAAAACTCTCATCGTATCCCAATTATTGAGTCCCACAAGGAATACCTGGAATACCTGATAAAACAATTATATTATGAAAAAGACAAATAATAAAACATTATATTGAAGATAGTTTCAGGGAATTCGTAAGATTATTCTCTTAGTTAAAAGTATGTCAGTTGATAAAAAAATTCAAATATATCAATATATAAAAAAAAAATCACAAATGCAAAAACGAATTTTTTCAAATTGATTATCTTAATTTTAAAAACAGCTTAAAGCAATAAAATTGATGCTTTTTATTTGTATGCATGAATATGACAATTACAAAGAATAAAAAGTTACTTATAAATTTTTTTTACATGGACGCTAGTTTTTGTAAAGCTAATAACCAATCATATATGAAATAGATTTGAAAAAGAAATCAAACATCATTTACTTCTTTTTAATTGTTAAAATGCTGCATTGTATAACTAAGTTTATGTTCTAATGTTTATTTGAATATTTCACTTTTAATTTAAATTTTCAACAATTTTTATTTCTTTTATTATAAATATACGTTTAATGATTATCGATTGCAGATTTAATTTTAATGCACACTAATGAAAATATTTATTTTCACATTTCATAGTCAAAATTATCATTACTAATTAATTAACAACTTAGATCATATATGTATTTTACGAGGCAAACAATTCATAAATTTTTAAAGGAAGCAAAATGGATTCATGTAAAGAATATTCCAAAAATTATTTCCAACATTACACTTCCAATTTATTTCTTTTAGAAGTATTTTAAATATTTTTTGTTGAGAATCTATTAATTTTATTTATCTTACTTTTATCTTCAAAAAGTTCGAATATGATATTTATTCTTCTCTAAATCGACTTTCTTGCTGTATAATATATTCTATAAAATATATGCGTTCTTCTGCTTGAGCGTTTCCCGAAATTGGAAAATTAAACTACGGTACATGTTTAAATTGCTTTCTTTAAGAATAAAAATGAAGAAAAATAAATAAACTGTTAGAGGCTGTCGTTGAAAATGGCTTTGGTTTATGGGATTATTGGAATTTTCAAATCTTGTCAGCATTGATTTTTGAGATAACAGATAATGGATCAGTGAAAAAAACACAGAATTTGTTCATTTTATTGGACTCATTACATTATTGAACAGAATAGCTAAAATTTATTTATATCTATGAAGATAATATTTGAAAAAACAAGATACCATTTTTTTCATGTTATATCATAAATTTATATAACTGTAATATTGTAATTTAAATAGTTCTGTTTCTCTTATAAAACAATATTAAAACAAATACTTAAAATTTATTGAACTGTTTGTAATTAATTATAAAAAATATAAAATATTTATTATTTGCATATACACTTACTTTTACTCATTAGAAACATAAATGATTTTTATAAAAATATTTATGCCATATATTACAAAAATGTAGTTAAAAAATGTAAAATATTATCGAATATGATATCGAGAAAAAATTAGTTGTTTCTGAGAAAGAAATTAAAAATCAGAGGTTATTTGTAAGAAAAGGCAGTGTTGTGGTGGCACAGTGATTACGGCCACAAACGATTTATGTTTATCTACTTTAAAGTTTTTCATATTGAGGAATCTTTCAATTAGTAGAAAATGGGCAAAGATTACCAAAGGAGCTAAAGAGGAAGGGAAATACTTGCAGAGAGCTTCTATAATATTTTAGCTTTAAGTCAGTTATAAAAGAATCTCAGAGGTTTATTTTTACCAGAAATGAGTGAAAAACAAGGCAAAATTTGTCAAGACTATAAGTGAACCAATAGTGAAGCTTATAAGAGTATACCTTCTCCATTGCCCCGATTGGACTTCAATAAGACTCTAATGCTGCTCATAAGGCAAAGGCTGCTTGTTAGTGATTGAAAGAGGGTATGCTGGGCTAAGTAGAACACAAGAATTGCGCTTCCCGCCTTCGGATTTATATTCACTGCACTTTAAATTTTGGTCGATACTGGACGCGAAAGTATGCCACAAAGACAACACCCACTATGAAAGAGGTAGCGTATGACTGGATAAATGATTGATACAATATATTTAAAACTGGTGTGAAGTCAAAAAACGATAATTGTAAATAAAAAAGGAAGTATCTTAAATTTAGAGGTTAAATTATACTTAAACAAGATTAAATTTAAATCTGATTATAATTGTTGTTTTTTCATTTATAACTGTATCAGAACTTATGACATGATTAGGTATTTCATGATACTCTATTTTCGTATTGACAACTTGTGCATCCGAAACATTATTCCCCCAAATAAAATATTTATACAATATTAATAAAGATTTGAATTTTTATGAATAAACTCAATTCAATTTTTTTAAAAATAAAGAAGAAATAATAAGCGTAACAAGCGCTGTATCCATACCTATTGAAAAATATATTTGATAGCATAAAAATTTTATTATAACAGCATTATATTAGGTATGCATGTAAAAAGAAATCTATGTTCTCAACAAATTCTTATAAAAAGAATAAAATATTCATGTATTTTGAAGGTATACTTGAGTTTCAATATTCAAATGAAAATGATGCTAACAAATACAAAAAAAAATTAAGTATTTAAATATTTATAGTTTCCCCACGTATATAATTCGTAATTTATCATCAAAAGTTACAGGCTTTAAAATGTGAATCTGATACAGTTTAAAACTAATTTTTATTGTAAATAATTTTAAAAGTCTTCCATATGATAGAAAGTAAATATTTTCATTATTAAATATTTGTGTTGAAGTGCATAGTTTAAATAATATATATTTTTTAAGTATACAGAGTAAAAATATAAAATATTGTTTATTTGAATAAAAAACATTATTGAATGCAATTATCAACCTCTTATCTGGTTCCCCATGTACTCTATGTGTGATTATTGATATTTTTCATAGAAGTCAAGAATTTTGTTTCTTGAAAACTTTTAATGAAGAACGACGAATGGTTTGAAAATGTGAAGTTTGTACTAGTTTGAAAAGAAATGAAGTTGGGAGGATTCACGGAACAAAGGCGATATTGTTTGTCCTGACTGCTATGTATAACTTTTTATTAAACCATGCTACAAATTTTGAGTGTGCATATACACGCACATACACACACACAAATTCCTAAATTATTTGAAATAGAGGTACGGATATGAAATTTCTTTGTAAGTATGAAAGAATTTCTTTTAAGATATATGAAAAATTCTTCATAGCATACTGAGTAGACTGATTAAAAAATAATCAGATTAGGGCTTTTGTGTTCCACAGTTACAAAATAGCATGGAAACCTTTTAAAATTGAAAACAATATTAAAATAAAATCCCCTTCGATTTCCCTTTTGCCTAATTATATACAATAAAAATGTGCCTTTTTTAAGCATTTTGGGCAAACAATTACAGGTTAAGAGGTAAAAAATGAACTAACACACACATAAATGTTAATTAAATATTTCTGTGCTGCTACTCCTTAAGAAAATAAGTTTTTATCATTTAAAATGTCTCCAACATTATTACGAAATAAAACTCCTACTTAAATCATTTTGCCAGATGAAAACTCCTCTTCAGTAAATTAAATTGTCCATCCAAACCGTATTTACATAATACAAGAATGCTCCACTTAATACTTTCGTAATCATCCGTACAATAAACACACACAAAAAAAAGTTGCATTAATTTTAATAATGGATTTGCAGGTTTAGCTCTCTAACATTCTAATATCCAATAGGGTGTTCAAACTTGCCAAAAGCGCATGGACACAAGTAGTTAAATACTGCAGTGCTTCTCAAACACCAGCAAGAGACCTTTAAACGATATCATTGAAGGTTATTTATGCTTCTTTCTAGGAAAGGAAAATTCAGGTAAAAAGAAACGAGAAATAAAACATATCTGGCGAAAATTCTTCTTCAACAGGCTGAAGTTATGGCTAGGTTAACCGAGAGTATAGTACTGTTTCCGCCCTTCCTAGGCTCTAGCCTAGGTGAATTTAACTACCCTCTCCATAGAAAGACTGATGATGATAAAGCTGTCGTGACTATAAAACTTTTTATTGATATGGCGTGGGAGCTTAGAAAGTGGGCAACCAGTGCATGCATATTTTTTTTCATGACAGTGAATCAAAATTACAGGCCACTACCTCTTGTGATACATCTAATGAGGATGTCAAGCGACTACCCATCAGCACTGTTAGGTGTTTTTGAAAATGAAAGTTATTTGTTAATAATACAGACAGAGAGTTAGAATCAATTTTATTACTATTTGGAACAATTTTAATTAGGAAGGACGAAAAGAAGGAGAATGAGAATATATTTTATTAAATTTTGATAATATTATTTGAATTTGATATATTCAATATGTGTATTGTATAAGGTGTGTATACCCATTGTTTTTAAACCATTTTTTATTTAAACAATCGAAGGAGGTTAGGTAGTATCATTATATATGCAATGACTATGGATAAGGGTAGAGATATTTTAATCTAAAACACCGGCAGTAACTCTGAAAATAATGTGAATTCTCAAATGTCCTAGTTCGGGATCTGCAAAGAAAAAAAAGTCTTGATATATGCATGCAAAATATTATTATTATAAAATATATTTAACAAAAAACATATATATTGTGTCTTTTTTAATGGCGTCTAATTAAAAAATTGCTCTTCCTTTTTTGCCAAAAACAATTGCATTTAAATAACATTTTTTTCTAACAATAATTTTAAAGAAATTTCATTTGTACATTCTACTTCAGATGTTAATAAATATAAAAATAAATATTTATTTATACGCGCTTTTAAAACCACGGTTCCGAAAGTAGTCAGATAAATTAAATGCAAAAACTGTTTACAGTTATTATTAAGAATTGACTTTTATTGAATTGTAAATTTTGCCTACATTTGTGGTTATGCAAATATGTTTTGGGCGTTAAAAAGACTGATTCACTTTTCTAATTATAAATAAAAAAACACATATTCTTGGTGAAGAAAATAACTTTAAAGCGATTTCAGCTAAATTTCAAAACAACAAGAAATACGTAATTAAATACTATGGTTAAGATATCGTGAAGTTTATGAGTCCTCATAAAAATTCAATAAATTTATTTGTGAAAATTCATGAAGTATAAGCAATATTCATATAATTAGATATACTTCTTGACTCTTTGCCGAAACTACATTCCATCTTTCAGAAAACAGTGCCCTTTTAAAGTTAAGGGAATAAATCATTTCCCTTCTTGTGTACTCAATAAGGCAAATACAAAGGAAAAAGTTAGAGGAATAGCTCAAAGGCAAAGTTGATCATGGTGATAAGAGGCAATCGCTTTCACGATAACAAAAGAGATGTACTCATAAAAATCATTGGGCAAAAGGAATAGAGAGATTCTCTTTCCAATTATGCTAATTGCATTTTGTCTGAAGTCGAAAAAGTTTCTATGACAATTTACATCGTTTTTGTGTGTTTGCTATTGTTGTTAGAAGGAAATGTGCTCTCCTAAGTTTGAAGCAAAAAGAAAATTTACTTATATTAAATAAATGTAATTAGCCTAAGAATGACACCAGTTACTAAGATTAAAAAAACAATTTATTTAGTCTTATGAATATCTGTACCTAGGATCAAACCACTGTATTGTAGTTTCAATTATATTACATATTTGTTTTAATATCTAACTAGGAAATGAGAACCTGTGATGTGTCTATTTAAAAAAGACATTTAAATTTAATAAAACAAATATCTACATAACTTATGCGCAGAGTACATCATTCCTTAACACATGACACAATGATTCTATCTTCATTCTTTACCACATAATAGAATGATGCCGGTGTAGATTTGAATGGGACATTACACTATTTTCTAGAACAAACTAATATCATCTTAAGCAAAAATCTGTGATTCATTGCCATACAATCTATATAAAAAAACGACGTGCCAAGAATTAGTTGCCCGATTTAGACAAAAATTAGTGGTTCGAAAAACTATGTACAGAGTGAGTGAGAGTGAGAGAATATTAACGTCGCACTGATTAGCAACACGAGGGCTTTTGGCGACGGTTCACGTAATTTTGAACCATGGTCAAATGACGCGGACGACATCTGAGCTGATACCCCCTCTCCTAACTACCACACCATACCAACGGGTGGACGTTTGAGCTCTCGACATATTTAATGTGCATCGCTCCCGTGTACGGCGGGTCTTTAGGGTTACTAGGATCGAACTCATGACATGCTAGCCATGATCCGATGCCTAGACCACTCGGAAACTATGTACAGAATAGAAAATGATTAAAATTTCATAAAAATCGAATGCTTTATTTCAGGGTTACATAGTTACCAATTAACGAGCACAATACAGTGTTCACGTACCTCTATCCTGAGTGCAAGCTGTCCCTCGACGTGGTATCGAGTGATAAAGACCCCGAATGGTTTCCTGCAGTATTTCTTGCCACATTTCCCCAAATTCTCGGACCAGGTCACCAAAATTCCAAGATAGATGCAGTTGTCTTCCTCTCATATCCCAGACATGCGCGATTGGAGAGATATCTGGAGATCTGGCTGGCCAAGAAGTAGTTGACAAGCTTTAAGATAGTTCATATCATCACGTGCCGAATGTGGTCTGGCGTTATCTTGCTGAAAATAAAGGCTAGGATACTGCAAAAGAAACGGTAATAAAACGTTTCTCAGAATGTCATCGACTTACCGCTGTGCTTTAGTTTGCCTCTAATGCCGACCAAAGAGATCCGGATGTCAGAAAAATGGCATCACAGACCAAAACTCCTGGTTGAAGGCATGCGTGCCGTGCAATAATGAAAGCGGGATCAGCACCCTGCCTTGGGCGTCTAAGACACGTGTGCGATGGTCGTTAGGACACAGTTGGAAGCAGGATTCCTCTCTAAATACTATACGTCTTCAGTCAACATCATTCTAACCTTTTCGAGCTAAGCAGTACTGTACTCTTGCTCGACAGTTTGCATTTGTGAGCAGTATGTGGCGTGGCGGTCATTACTAGAGCGTAAATTTTGCTCTATCAGCCGTCTGTGAATGGCCATGGTGCACACTCGTGTGCGGGTTGCACATCTGATGGTTGATTACGGTGAATCAGGCGCTGTGACAACTCATCTGACAATTAATCTGTCCTCCCTATTTGCTGTGACCCTAGGTCAACCGGTACCATAATGACGCGGAAATATGTTATTGTTCACCCATCTTACCAGCATGTTCTAATGGGAGCATCGCATCGATCCATATGGCGAGCGATTCTCTGATTTGTCTTACCTGCTTCTTTGAATTCAATGATATGGCGTCCTTCAAAACTCTGCCAGTTACTCGTAATGAGCTTTAATCCTGTATCGGGGCATTTCTTGAGTCATTTAAAGGCATCCTAAGTCGCAATGCAACAGAAATATTGGCGGTAAGATTGAGAATCTCTTCTTATAGACACCTGCTGTGTGTACAGTTCCGATGCGCTGTAACTCCTGCTATTAATTCATTTGTCACTAAGTTTTAGTCATTTGCATGTTTAATACAAAAGTTTTTGTATATGAAATTTCACCACAATCGGGCAACACCTTCTTGGTGAATCCTTTTTTTGTTTGTTTGTTATTGAGTATATTTCTAATAGAATTCACATTTTTGAACTGAAAATTTATATGTATCATTTGTATTTCTTTTGAATCTTTTATTTTTTCCCAAACTTCACAATGAAATTCTTCCTTTAAATATGCTTCAGAATCTTATAAATATTTATTTCAATTATTTCAAAATAAGAATAATATATATTTAAACACAATAATTTAAGATATGTTTTTAAGGTATTTATTTTTGAATTTTTATTTACATATATTTTTCCAAGTAGCGAATATCACATGTATGTATAGTCAATTTAGAAAAAAAATGTGTCACTTTTTATACCTATCATTGACGATCAATTAATTATTCATGCTCATGACTTTTATTCATTTACTCTGAATTTATAGCGGATGGTACCATGATTCTTGAAGTAAATGACTGATGTAAAAGTAATTTGTAAACCATGTAAAATTAATACTTGAAGATATAACTCACAACTAATTTTTTAAAGACCATTACATAATAATCGAGTGCATTTTCCAGTGGTTTTATATGCAGTTAAGGAATAATATCCGCTTTCTTCTTTTTTGATACACGGTGTATCTATGAAAATAATTTACGGAGTACAATCGTTCTCACATCAGTAAAAATATTTAAACATCAGTTTCTTGAGAATAGATTTTTATATCAACTTATCGTTAAACAATTGCATCATTACTGGATTTGAGTAGTTCAAAAGGTGTTCTCCTCCAATTTAGACCAACTTGACACCATTGGGAATGTATTGGGAGGTAAAAAAAATTCTAAAATTGGACTTCTCTTTGAAGCACAGCCGGTGTCAAGACATCGTCTAACTGATGTCACCATATTTGTCTATGATGTTACATATATTATACAAAAACAGTGAAAATACTGCAAGTAAAAATTCTTCGCAACAATATAAAATAATTGTTAAATTTCTTTAAAGTTTCGATTTAACAACTCACCGGATTTTTGAAGATCAAAGAAGCAAGGGCATCGCCTATTAGAGAAATTTCTCAGATGCTCAACCATTCGGATTTTTAGCAATAAATGTGTTTTACATTCCAGGTACGCTGATTCAGAAGAGGTGGCGCATACAACGTTTAACATGCGAAGTCGGATCTAAATATCAGGAGACCTGTGGATAAGCCCTCTCATTGGATTTGATTGTACAACACAAACCAGTCATTGCCAAACTTGTGTTCAGAAACTTGTAGTATTTTATGACGCCTCTTATTCTCCGAGAAAATTTTTATGAAAATAGAAATCAGTCTGCAAGTAATCACGATTGTTGAAACGAGGTTAATGACAAATTTTTCTTGCTTTCTTTTTCTTCTTAAAGGGATACATAAATTTGTCTCAGTATAGGAGATTATTATTTAGAATAATACTCTAATTGTATTATTGTTTGATGTCAAACTGTGTGTTTCAATTAACGCACAAATGTTGTGCGGCAGAATCCTGTTAAATTTCCTTTTGTCATGTGTGGGATTATAGCTTTTTAACGATTATTTTGGACCTTTCTGTATTATATTGGTATTCTTTTACATTTGCTTAACTTTTTTTACATTTCCTAATTAATTTTTTTTCATGCAGGAATTTTGTTTTTTTAGAAGAAACTCCACTTTATTTGCTTAAATAAATCGAGTATCAGCTTTATACTTTTTTAAATATACTACATACATCTTGTATAAATACTGCATTGTAATTATGCAACACCCCTTTTCTTCATTTTTATGGCCCTTTTTTGGATTAAAAAACGTGTTTATTTTTTAAAATAACTATGAAAAATAACTTAATACTTTCTTTCCTATTCCATAAAATAATTTAAAACTCAACAAAATATTATTTCTATTTCCCATCCCACAATTCGTGGCTTCCTGATATTGCAGTCAGTATCCATATGAAAAACATATTTTCAATTTAAATTAGTTTCTCACCCATCTTGAAAAGCACTTATATATCACACAAATAAAAAATATTATCCCTCTATTTTATTATAAATCACATAAGTTCGATGATTTTAATTTTTTCATGGTTGTTTTAATTATTACTCTGTTATTCTGTGAAAAATTTTCCAGCGACGATTAAAAAGACATATTGCATTTCAATTTGCATATGTCTGAAATGTCATACTGTTTGTTTGGTTTAATCACTTTATCTTAGATGGCTCCAAAAGAAATAAAATTGCACAGAACATATAGAAATCTGGGATCTTTTTTTTCCATTTAATAAGATGAATTTACGAAATAAGAAATGTATGCAAAGATGGAAATATTTTTATCACTGATTGAGGAACATAATTGTTGCTCTTTGAAAGACATTATATGGGAATTTTTTCGATGCAGATTTCTAATTATATTCCTATCCTAGCCCTAGAAATGGAGTATTGCATAATGTAACTTATACGCATCACATTCAGTATAAGAAGAAATTTCAATACAAAAAAAACATTTCCTTAACTTAATTTGAATAAAAAATAAGAATATTACTATGTTTATCATAAATCTTGTTAGACAGTATGTGGAAGTAGCATATACTTAATAAAAGTACACGCTTCTATTGCTGCTGCACATTACAAAGACTAATTCCAAAAATGTATTCCCCAGAATGAGATCTAGATGTCAAAAAAGGTAGACACCAATTCAGAGTTCACTTGCCAATGTTAAAAGTTTTTTCAAACAAAACAAATATTAAACTGTTATAATGTTGGTACTCTCAATCCATAGTCCTGGTCAGTGGTGTAACCCCAGTCAGTGATGTGCGTATTATGACCCTCCCCCCTGCATAGTCAGGTTTTGGACCCTAAGTTGGATCTTACAAAGGTTTCACACTTGGCGATATATAGGCTCTGTGCCCCCCAGGATCCTGCCCTCCCACAATGTGGAGGTTTCCGGGGAGTACGTTACGCTACTAGTCCTAGAAATTCTCCTCATCCATGCAGCTACTTCAAGTGTTCCGTTAAAATATCAATTGCGCTATTAAAATATTTTGCATCACACAAGCCAATGTTTTAACAGCTAAATTTTCAGGTTGTTGCATTTTAATGCTCACGAATGAAGCAGGGCTCTACATCAACTGGCAACAAAATAAATGGCACTTAATAATCAAACAAATCTATTAGAGCGTGAATATGCGGAAATGCTAAAGGAATCGAAATCAGTTTCAGAATTTTTAAGTACCATATTTTAAAACTGCATAAGAAACATTTGCCGTAAACTTTTCAAAGTGTTTAGAAACGTTGTTATAAAAATAGTTATTAGAAATAATTAAAACATCAAAAAATATTTTTTAAAAACAGAAATCATATAGGGGAGACCGTGGCAAGATGACGAGATGACAAGATGAAGAATGTCTTAATTTTTCCGTATTCCACTAGGTAGCAGCATCAAATGAACACCACTGGCTCTCCTTTTGGCCGTTGTGGCCGCGGTAGACAAGTGGTCTAGGTATCGGATCATGGCTAGCGTGTCATGAGTTCTATCCCAGTACCACTAAAGACCCGCCGTGTAGGGGGCGATGCACGCTAAATCTGTCGAGAGTTCATGCGTCCTCCCGTTGGTGTGGTGTGGTAGTTAGGAGAGGGGGTGCCAGCTCAGGTGTCGTCCGTGTTTCTTGACCAAGGTTCAAAATTACGCGAACCGTCGCCAAAAGCCCTCGTGTAGCTAAAAAGTGCGACGTTAATATTCACTCACTCACTCATTTTGGCTGTTCATTGAACAATAATATAGACTCGCTGAAATCGCCATTTTTGTTTTAGCTGTGAAGTTTTGATTATTTTTGGCTGCCGCGATATAACTTTTATGCATGTGTAAATAAGATCTGCTGCAGATACAGGTAAGATATAACGTTTATCTTTAATATTTATGAGTAACTTGGTTTAAATACTACCTTTTACCATGAATAAATGTCAATTAATTGCCTTTCTTCATGTTAATGAGAACAAATATTTTTAAACAGACAGTCTGGGGCAAGATGACGATCCAAAACACGGGGCAAGATGACGAGCTCGTCATCTTGCCCCGTGTTTCGGAATTCATTAAACTAACTATTGTTGTCCATTCTATTAAATCCTATGAACACTTGTTTGTCTGTGTGTATGTCCTCGCGACCTTGCGCTTCCATCTCTTCTGGGCTAAATGGTGCATCGGATCGGGAAAGGTTTCGTTCGAAAGGGGCTGACCAGAGGAAGACCTTTTTGTCATCCGCTAAGTCCCCTCCCCTTAAAGAGGAAGGAATGTAACAAAAATTTGTTGCTTTAGAGCTACTGGCTTTTACCTCGCACCTTTTCTGATTTTTTGCTAGAAAACGAATGCTTTCTGAACTTGTAGAAAGAGCCCTCCAGGATCTGTAAGCAACTGTAGTGATAACGGCTGGAACAATGAGGGCACCCTTTTCTCTTTTTTTGGAGCACTTTTATCTTCATATGAAACCAAGCAAAGAATCTCCTTCTCTGTTGATTTTTGAAAACCACAAAACTCATATAACATTGCAGGCTATCTTATATTGCAGAGCGAAAAACATCATCATAGTTGGGTTGCCACCGCTCACATCACATCGTCTTCAGCCACTTGTGGTGTCATTTTTTGACCAGTTAAAAACGTACTATAGCCAAGCATGTGACAACTTTATGGTCACTCATCCAGATCAAACTATCACAGACAAAAATATTGATAAGGTTTTGAGGATCACTTACTTTAAATCAGCTACAGTTGGAAATGCCGTTGAAAGGGCTTAAAGAATATGGGCATGATGAATGTTCCAATTAAAAAAATGGCATTTTTATTTGTGACTATTGTGAGGTACACAACTAAACACTTCAACATTACGTTACAATGCATTACGTTTAGTTTGATACTTTGTAAGATGTAAAAACACAGATATCATTTGTTGAACCATGTAACACATTCAAAAGATAAAATATGTTCAACCTTTTTCAATGTCGCCATCTTGCCCCAAGCCAAAGTCATCTTGGCCCAGTACTGGGCAAGATGACAATTTGTTAAGGTTATGAATAAATAAAATTATCCTTTACTTATTTTATTTGAAAAATGAAATGGTAATATATTTTAATACTACAAAAGACTACTCTAAGAATCATGAAATTGACTTTACTACCCTTAAAAATAAATTAATAAACAACAAAAAATTATTAACTTCGTCATCTTGCCCGGTCTCCCCTATCACTAATTTATGGAGTAGCTTGTTCACTTACTTCTTCAATTACTGTTGAAAACTGCAACGATCACGCAATATTACAAGTTGTTACATCATACGTGTGTTTATTGTATTTCATATGTCACACGAAAAACAATAATCAGAGTTTATTCGGGAAAATTTTAATTTTTTGCAAATAAGTGTGCATCTATCAATACCGAAAATTCAAATGTTTATAAGAGTAACGTTATTTTTTAAATCTCTCACTCACAATGTAGTTGTGGCATAATTCAATTTTTTTATTCTTTTTGAATAAAAAAATATAATTTTCAGCCAGTTCTCTTTTATTTATTATATATAAATTTTTTTTTGCAATAATGCTTCTCAAAAACTTGTTACTGATGTTTAAAAGCTCTTTTTTATACAATTAGTTATCCACGCAAAAGTATATTAAGATTTTCGTGAACCAATACTTCAACAAAATTTTTAATCAAGACTGTAGTTTTAAGTTGGTTCGAATCACATAGCAAATTTAATATTTTTTTTCTTTTAAAGGAACATGTTCCATATTCATATTTTTAACATCATGATTAATACTAATTTATAAATAATACGCGAAATATATCTCGAAAAATCTATCATTAGGAAAAGAGAGATGAACAAAGTTTATGCACCAAACGACAAATTTCAATTAAAAAATAAAAAACTTCTAATTTTTTAATACTTGACTGTGCAATAGTTTATGTTAATTGACTTTGGCTTCACCAGAATTTACTCCTACAATTAGTGTCTAGAGTAAAACATCAATACTTGTAATTTTATTTTTATTTTTACTGATTACAAATTATTTAAATTTATTTAACTTTTAGAAGGGATAATTTGCTTTCTCATAAACTCTTTCCGAATAAAACAAAACATTATTAACAACAAAATAATTCCAATGCCCATTTTCAATTTAGTAACACATGTGTCACATGCAATTCTGTTTAATAAACAGTATTATTCACTTGAATTTATTTGCCACAAAATATCTGATTAATGCTTTCTTATTGAATACGCAAACAGAGCTGATACATTATTCAAATGTTGATAAATCGCAAAAGAATAAATATTTCCGGACAGTTACGAAAGAGAAGGGAACTCAAATTGGCCTGAAAGTAAATACAACGACCGAAACTTAATTTATTATGCTAGGTTTGGTAAAACTTTGGATATTTGGAAATAACAGACAGAAACTCGAAGCATTTCCTGGAATGATTGGTTGTGATCCCGAAATAAAAGATTAGATAAGTATGAGTCTTAATGAGGCTGCTCGTTTTGTTTCCTTGATTGGCGGTCGTTAAATGAATGATCGATAGGCTTCCGCTTATCTTTATGAGAATTTAATCGCAGTTTCTGACATTATTCTAAACTTTTAGTGGATGACTGTCTAATAAATTAATCGGTGAGATTTCTGTATCCATGTTATTTTCCAGGAACAGATTTAATGAATACGAAAGAATTATATACAGACGAAATGAGATTAATATTTTCGTTCTATTATTTTGTTATATGTTCACAACAATTGAATTAAATGGTGAACATAATTTTATTATAATTTTATTGTTTCAGTCATTTAAGGTATCCAAACACGTTCGGAGCACTTTTTTTACAAAACAGCATACTAAAGCGATATAAATTCATTTTTAGGAATCAATATCAATAAACAGGAATATTTAATTCTAATAATGTTTTAAAAAATTTCTAAATTTTACAGAATTCACAATTACAAGTAAAATTTTGGCAACAATTTTGAAAAATTTATAAGCAATTAAAGAAAAAGGCACTAAATTTATTTTAGCAAATGTTTTACTGAAACAAATTACATGCTTATCTGGATAATGTACTAAAATTTTAATGTTTTATTAAAATGTAAAAATCTTAGAGCTAATAAAGTAAATACTATGAGAAATGTGACATTCCTTAAATGAGACCATGATTTAAATAACAGGATTTGTTGAAATAATATCTAATGAAAGATAAGTTTTTTTTAAGCACAAGAGTACATTTTTATTTAAATTGAGTACAGAGATATTTTTTTAAATGAATATACATTTTTATGGTCTTAATTGACCAATGCCGGCAATTCTCTTTAGAATATTCATTGTGGTTTATTTTGACATATTTCAACTATATAATACATTAAAAATAACAGCCCGGGAAATGTCTATCAATTAATTGAAGAAGTATACCCCTCAATATGAAATTTTGAGATTGAAGTTATATGACTACATAAAAAGCACCCATTTATCCAGAGAACGATTTATTGAAGATTATGTAAGTTAAACGAAAGTGAATAATTTGGAATCATCATTAGTAAGATGTTTTAAACATGTATTTCTTTCCATTCATTATTAATTGCAAGTTATGTAAGAGAATTGATGTATTTATTTCTAAAATAAATTATTCAGTACATAAAATGTTGTCAATGAAACTTACTAAGAGATCATGTAATATCTGGCATATTCAATGCAAATAATTCCGAAAAGTTGACAATTTTTATTCTTTAAACAGCCATACATTATCACACGAATTACAAGATCCACTAATTACCAACTAGAAATCCGTTTAAAACACTCTTGAATCTCGTTAGATTTCAAATTTCAAACTCTCGATCCTTCTCAAATCATGTTCAGTTTTAAAACAGTTTTCATTTTCTTTCAATGCCATCTTCTTTTAAGGTATCTTACAATCATTGTTTTCATAACAATATACATTAAATAAATTCAAAAAGGCTTCTGTTCACTTTTAATTCCCATTTTTAATTTACTGTGAACAAACTATTTAAAATTACCATAAAACAATGTTACTATTGAAAAAAAAACATAGTGCAATTTATAGTATTTTAAAAATTCGTCCCCAGATTTAATAAAATATATTTTACCTCTTTCTCTTAAATATTCCACCTTTGTTTAATCTATCTTTTATTAAAAAAAATTCCTTGTCCCTAAATAAAAGTATTTTACAATGTTTAACAGAAAAATTAAAACCCTAATTTACCTGCTCTGAAAATAATACTCAAATACGAAAACATTATAGAAGGATAAAATGATAGAAAAAAATACATTTTTTATTCCATCCCAGCTTTTACGACTTCCTGATTTTGCGGTATTATGCATGAACTCGGGAAAAAATTGAAAATTTATTTTCTCTCTGAGTTTTCACATTTTTTAGGAGAGAGTGCCACTCACAAAAAAAAAAAGTAAAAAGACAATACAACTTTACTTTAAACTGCTTATGACGGTGATGGATTATATATTCATTTTTTGTATAAACCATCATTTATTTTCTTGAGTGTTCATGCTGGTAAATTTTACGTTGTGATCAAAAATGTGTTTCATATTTCTATTTGCGTATGTTTGAAATGATACTGCTCGCAAGAATTGTTCATTTTTATATTTGTCTGTATCATTCTGTTTATGATAAGAAAAATACTGGAGAAGTAAAAATAAGAGTTCCTCCATTTATCAGTTTCAAAAAGGATATATCGTGCTATGAAATTTAAGAACAATGTATTAAGTGCACTTTTTTGACATGGTATTAAATGTTTCTCATAGTCATTGAGTGAAAATATTTTAAAATTCTTCTCAAATTCTCCTGGATATTTTCCAGAGAGTTTAAATCAAGGACCTACAATATCATGCATTTTTACGTTCACAATTATATACTAAAAGTAACGAAATTCTCAATGACTCACTCACTTTCTCATCACGATATCTCCAGAACTGTTCCACCTACAGACTTGGAATTTGGTAGGCATGTTCCTTTCATGATATAGAGATTTGCTAAGGACGGATTTTGCAAAATTCGTATCCTAAAGGGAGTTGAGGGAGATTAAGGGGCGTTATTGATAATTATTTCCAATTTTAAACTATTTTAAGCACAATTTTGAAATATGGTAACCAGACTCCTTTAATAGTAAAGATCCACTACAAAATGTTTCTTGTGAAAATTGAACCCAATGGGCATTACTGGGCTTTAGGTGCGTTAAAGGTATTTTTTTTTCTATTTTCAAGCAATTAAATCTACTATCTGGAAATTTGGTGAGCATATTCCTTTTATAATGTAGAGATATGCTTTAAATTGTTTTTACGAATATAGACTCCACAGTGGTCACGGTGGTATAAGGGGCGTTAAAAATAATTATTTCCATTTTTAAACTTTTAGACACGCCGTCTCGAAATTTGGTAAGCTAATTCTATTCATAGAATAAAGAGCCACTACAAAAAGGTTTTGTGAAAATCGACCCCTAAATTTCATTTCGGGTGATTAAAGGCCGTAATAGATAAATATTTTCGTTTTTAAATTATTCCATCTACCTGGTTGAAAATTGGTAGGCATGGTCTTTTCATGGAATACAATTTGTCTAACAAAGAGTAAAACTAAAATCGACCCCCAAAAGGGTTGCAAGGGGTCAAGGAGAGTTATTGAAACAAAACTTCTTTTGAATTGCTTGACCCACTTACTTGAAATTTGCTATGCATGTTTTCTTTGTTGAATAGATATCCAATAAAAATGAATTTTACTGAAATCGACTCTTGGGCTGAGAAGGGGATCACTGGGGCTATTGACAAAATAATTCCTGTTTCCGATATAAGAGGACTGTAATAATATTTGATACGGACCTGGATATTATTTGATACGGCTCCTCACTGTCCTAACGATTTCATACCTCACTAACGCCAAGACTTTCCACCGCAAAAAAATTAAACATATATCAGCTTTATATACAGCAAAAATAGAAAACATAAACGACTAAAAGAGTATGTAGGTACCATTATATTCATATATATATATATATATATATGTGCTTAATGTTCCCAATAAGAAATTTTTTTTAGTCGCAAAAGCTATTTTACTTCTAAAAACGCGGCTGTGTCTTATGCATAATACTTTTCTAACAAAAATTGCTCTGAGTTATAAAATATAACCATCTTTTTTCCTGCTATGAAGTTAATAAAAAATCAATCCATTAAAACCAAATATTCCAAATCCTATAATGATCTATCTATATTTCTACTCTCGTTACAATAAATATATACTTTACAATGGAGTAGAAAATGTAAAATTTAAAACCTATATAAAGAAAAATTAACTCTATCCGTCTCCATGAGTAACAAAAAGAAAATTACAATAAAAATTAAAGGCGAAAAATAGCTTTATGAATTGAAAAGGGGACTCATTAATGTATTAAATTACGCAACATAGCCCGACGTTGCACGGAATTTCCTGACTGTTTAAATATTTCGTCTTCCCTCTCAATATCTGCACTTCCAGTGTTTTGTGTAATTTCAATTTTTATATGCCATTAAAATTCGCTTTTTTTTGGAAATTATTCGACTTATTTACCCAGTCTGACGGGTCCCCCCCCCCTCTGCATAGGCGGCCATTGCATGGACATATGCCGAGTGTGTAACTTTATTCTCATAGCAATGTGCTCTTTCCCTCTCGACTTCTGTTTGTGTGCGAGGTTGATGTAAGTGATTTTTATAATTCTGTCCTTAAAATTTCCTTTTCAAAATTTTGTTTTCATTTCTTTTCCTGGTCAGGCAAGTTTCTTTTCACTTCCTTAATTTGGACGTTGCACGGACATTTTCGAGTGTGAAACATTTTCCTCTCTTTCACCCGGAATTTTTATTTTCAATTAATGATATACAAAACGTAATACCTCTTTAGTTAATGAAACAATATTTTAAAACAATAAAGAAAACATTCCTGATGTCATATAATTAAAAAAAAATGAGCATATTCATCATTTCAAGAATAAATACTTTCTTATAGAATCTAAGCAAAAATAATATAGATCTGAAATTTTCATTTACAAATTAGTGGTTACATAACGTTTGCATAAAAATATATCAAAAAATTAATTTAATTTTATCAAGAAGGAAATCGACAGTGCACCATTTTATTCCAAATTATTTAATTTTCTAACGAATAGCAAAAATTACAATACTTTTAATTTTCTTAAAAATATATTAATGTAAATATCTATATTATCATTTAATAATCATTAAAAAAATTCTTATCGCTTGCTATTGCAACGATTGCTTATTTTTGGAAGCTTGAATATTCAACAGAATATGTATAACTCTAAAAGAAGTATTGCGAGGATAAAAATCATAGAAATTTATTTACTTTCACTGTGTGTATTAAAAGAAACTTTGAAAAAAATAATACTATGTGATAAAACCACAAACATTTTAATATTGTGTTTTTATATTTTTAAGGTTATTTCTTGATTTTTTTCATTTAGGATCTCTCATGAACTAAGAGGATGAAATTACGAGGCCATTTCGAAAAGTAAAGATACAATGGCTCGCATTCCTTAAAAAAAAACATTTATTTAGAAAACGTCAGTTACATCTTATTAACTGGATTATTTATTAGTTTTCAACATAATCACCCCCGTTATCCAAACATTTGTTAGGTCGGTACACAAGCTTTTGTATCCCACAGTCATAGAATTTGCCGCCTGTTGTCGGAACCACATTTCAACTTCATCTTTGATCTCATCATCGTCGTGGAATGATTTTCCAACAAGATGTGACTTCAGGTAACGGAATAAATGGAAGTTGCTGGGGGCAAGGTCCGGGCTGTATGGCGGATGGTCCAATACTTCCCATTTCAATTGCTTGACTAGTGCTTTGGTTACGAGCGCTGTGTGAGGCCGAGCGTTGTCATGAAGCAAGCGGATTCCATTTACCAGCATTCCCCTGCGTTTGTTTTGAATTTCCCTTCGAAGACGTTTCAAAATCTGGCAATATGCAGCAGCATTAATTGTCGTTACGGGAGGCATAAATTCCAACAGAAGAATGCCTTGTCTGTCCCAAAAAACAGAAGCCATTATTTTTTTCGCTGAAATCGAAGTTTCGCATTTCTTGGCTTTTGGTGAATTCGAATGGCGCCATTGCATTGATTGTTGCTTGGATTCAGGTGTATGGTGATAAACCCACGTCTCGTCACAATGTGATCAAGGAACTCATCACCTGCTTCTGCATAGCGTGTGAGGAAGTCGAGTGCAAATCCCATCCTTTTCTTTTTGTGTTCTTCCGTTAACATTTTTGGAACCTAGCGCACACACAATTTCCTGTACCCTAACTTGACAGTCACAACTTCATAAAGAGTTGTCATTGACACTTCTGGAATGATCTGATGCAATTCTTTCAATTTGAGACGCCTATTCGTACGAATTGCTTCCTCCGTTCTCTGAAGAAGGGCATCAAATCTCACAGATGGCTGACCTGTTCTTAGTTCGTCATGAACGTCGGTCCTACCTTCAGAGAAATGACGACACCATTTCGTTACATTTTGTCGATTCATAATGTTCCCATAAACAGAAACAATTTCTTCGTGAACATGCGCTGGTCGCTGACCTTTTGCATGAAGAAAACATATGACGGAGGGCACTTCGCATTTGGCGGGATTCTGAATCGGCGCAGCCATTTTAAACACGACCTACTCCAACCAGAATCAACGTTGAAATGCCGAACGACCGCGAGGAGAAAGCCAACGGTTCAAGGTTAACACCTGTGTTGCCAACTTGCTCGCCAAAACTTTTCTTTTCCTCTGGCGTACGGTGTATCTTTACTTTTCGAAATGTCCTCGTAAATAAAATAATTTTAAAATGTTTGAAATAAAATATGTAATTTACACAAAACCAAAATATTCATTATTTTAATCCAATAATTTCCTTCTTAGAATTAAAAAAATGTATAAAATCGATTGGAAATATTCATTTTCTAATTTATCGTTACATATCTTTTTGATTAAGAAATTGTACTAAAAACAAAAACCTAGCTTATTTGAAATCCCTAGCAAAAGCGACAAAGAGAGGTACAAAAAGGAGTAAGGTTGCCGAATTAGTCTTTCCGTGCATGCGCCAAAAGCACGCGGTTTTGAATTATGTGGTAGATTAAAAACAATTAATTGTAACCGGCATTTGGCAATTTTGGCAATTTTTTTCATTGCCTTTTTAGAGCTCTCGGAAACAAAAATGTGCCTTTAAAAAAAAAAAATTAAATTATAAAAAAACAAACAAAAAAATTGAAATTTTTTAAAATTACTAAATTTAATAACTTGTTTAAGGAATTTTACTATATTCCTTTTCATCTTGAAAATCATTGCATAATCGTAATTTGCAGATGTTTTTCTTTTAAGATTTCATTTTTTTGAGGGCTTGGTTTTTCAAGTTTCCAAGTTTCATACATCAATTTTAAAAAATCGGTAAATTTTAATCAAGAATATAAGAAAAATATTGAATATATGAATTTTGAAAAAAATCTATTAGATGAAAAACACAAGAACATTTTCCGTAATATTAAAACATGCGTTTCTAATCATTTGCTAAAAGATGAATAATAATGTTTAGCAGATAGAAAAAAAGTGTCATGTGAAAATGTTAGTAAATGTTTAATTATATATTTGAGTATTTTTTGAAAAATAGTAAAAAAAAAAAAAAAATATTTCGGTATTTTTATTTTTTAAATCATTGATTCTAAAGCAGCAAAGTATTACATTTTTTAGTACAGAAGCTTAATTTATTACAATGATCAAATATCCACACAGAACGATTTAAATTTTATTTTCACAAAAACGCATCGATATTGATATCTTTTAGAAAAAAAAATCGGTGAAATGTATTATCTTTTCTATTCAGTAATTATTTTTGTCTGATTTCGATAACAAAAGAAGGATCATAATTTTAAAAACGATTAAAAAGGAAGAACTCTTGCCATCTTAAATCGGACAGCGACTTGTCACAATAAACTGCATATAGGGATAAACCACTATGAATTTTAAGGCTTTTAATTAATGTATTTTTAACCAATAGCAAAATAGGCAATTAATTGGCCCAAATGGCTTCCTCGGAATATTTTCTATATTTTAGTACATTTGGCACGTTTCTGAGCTCAGTGGTTCTTCAAAAGACAGATAAATACAGTTTCCTAGATACATCATACATACACATACATTCATAGATGCAAAAGTTTTTCCCTACAATTTTTAATAGTGTAGATAATAGAATTTTCTACATTTTTTTATAATAGCATAAAATCATACTTTAATTTCCTGCTTAAAGCCGTACATGTGTAAAAGAATTCTAGATAAAATCGATTGTTTCATTACTGCTTCGTGATTTCAAATTTAAATTGATTATTTACTAAATTGTAAGTAGCAAATTTTTTAATTTTAAAACCATTATAGTAGTAATTGGTTGGATTTTTGCTTCCAAACACTCAGACCATAAATAGTTCCATTTGAAGCCAAAAAAAAAAAAAAAGCTGAAAGTAATTTAACATATAAAAGCAACCTTAATGAATAACGATCGATCTATTTGTCGTATCTGTATACTGAATAATAAATGAAATAGACTCACTCGACCATATATCATAACGTAATTTATACTTGTCTGATTTTGCTCTGTATATTATGTGCGTTTGAAATTATATCTATTATGAAAGTGATTATTGGCCGATGTTAAATAGCCTTATTATCCGAGGTATGTAGTTTTTGAGAAAGTTTTCATTCATGATTCAAACACAGCTGGGCATAATAACAGGTTCCTGTGGGTTGTAAAAATTATATTTAGTTATCATAATTTATTCATGAAATTAGTATGCCCTGAATACTTTATTCACATGGATATTATTTTCCATCTATTAGCGGGACTTACTAAACATAATAATTAATCAAATATAGTTAATTTTTTCGTCAGTTTAAAATTTAAATGCAAATAAAAACATAGTCATCATTATTTTGAATATATTTTCATATATCACATGAATAAGATACCTTCAAAAAGAGGAATATTTATAATATTTTCTGATGAGACATATTTTAAAAGTATTACAAGATACTTCCAAGACATTTCCTCCAATATATTTTTCATTTTTCCTGACATGATTATTATAGTAGTGAAGATTTATCCGTTCCCCTCACAATAGAATATTCACTTCATAGAAACATCACTTCAGAATTAGTGTTTTACAACTTGCATTTCTCTCACAAAATTGATTATTGCATTTTGTAAAAATACTAATGAAGAGCAGTTCAATGATTTGATATAATATACTGCATTAACTTAACGTCAAAGTAATGTATGATATAAAAATAAGTTGCAATTCATATATATATATACTAGCTGACCCGGCCCGGCTTTGCACGGGCTTTTACCGAGGGTATAACTTAATCCGAATGTTAATTTTCTCCTTTATTTCTGACGCACAGAAGTTTGATAACATTATTCTACAAACGCAAAAAAGGTTTCGTATGATAATCTTAATAAATAACGAAGTTATTCAATGTTATGTTAAAAATTTCGACAATTTTTCGAAAAATCTTTAAAAAAAGTTTTGGGCATTTTATTTTTTAAATGACTGGTTCTAAAAGAAAAAGCTTGAAGTTATTTAGTGTAGAATATCGTTTTCATAACACGAAAATAAATTCATACACAACGATTTCGAAATAATTTTCATAAAAACGCATCAATTTTAACTATTTTAAAAAAAATCGTAAAAAATAGAAAAATATCATTATTTTGCACAAAAAGTTATACTGTATCGTGGCAAAAAAAATGATCTTTCCAATTCTGTAATTATTTTTTGTCTGATTTAAAAAACAAAAATCGGATGGCTGTTTAAATAACGTCGAGAATACCGAAAAATTTCACCCTCTGTTCCTTCACGACGCTAGGTGGGAAAAATAACGCACAGGGTTAAGACAATTAAGCGTTTTAAGGTTTTTAATTAATATATTTTTAACTAATTACAATATCGAAATGAAAAATAGTTTACGTCCATTCTCAGAGCTACTGAATATCCGCACAAAATTTCATAAGAATCGTCCTCACCGTTTCGGAGGAGTTTGGTTACAAACACTGTGACACGAGAATTTTGTATATATTAGATATATATATGTATATATATATATATATATATATATATATCTTTAAAATCATTAATTATTTCAAGTGGAGTTTTTAATGAAAATTCATTTTGAATGTTATAGGATGATATAAAATTGAAATATAATATCTGAAATAAATCTGACTTTCTTCACGTATATTTGTATTAAATTTTTAAGTTTTTTCTGAAAAATTTCTGAAGGAAAATCTATTCTCAATAATGGCCACATTCACTCATTTAATATTTTAAATGAATAATCAAGTTTAAATTAACATGTAAATATGTAAATTGAATATAATTTTCAACAAAAAAATCTCTACTTAAATTCCAAGCATCTATTTCTTAACTCAGTACTGTCTTATATATTAAACTAAATTAGTCTAGTTATTAGATTATAGCATAAAATAAAGTAACAAACGTATTGCAAGTGTATGTTTCGTATATTTAAAAAAAATACATAATATAATAGCCAAAGTTTTAAGCGCATTCATCATTGATTCATTTAAACCTGTATCGCATTCACTAGAACTTATGTAATTCTAAGTGTTTCCTTTGCCTTTAAATACTTTTCAATTTGTTGCCACTTAAAAGGAAATAAGTTAGAAATTACCAAAACTCATTAGCGGCAAATACACAATTTCCGTTTTAAATGCACATCACAACCCCGTTTCCTGACGACGCAACCGAAATTCACTTGAGATTCTCCAGCCGAGATATTTCGAAACGATGCATATAACTTTTTGCACACCCCATCCTTCAGGCAATAAATTCGATCGCTTTTTCCTGGATGCATCACCATTAGCGAATGCGAGCCGTACCTAAATCTTCTTATTAGTTGAAAGCATCTCCTGTGGCAAATGGAGCTATTTGTTCCCAACGTACCTTGCTAACCTAGTACTGGATCGTTTAGACCCAACCTGTTTGTAATTATAGTCTCATAATTAACATATAGCGTCGCATTAATTTTGATGATAAATTCATAGGCCTGACTCCCCACCATCCAGCACATCAAGCGATAATTTATACTTCTCGTAAGTGTTAGCCCTTGATAATTAGGCCTTGCAGTATTTCAACCATCTGGGTAAGGAGAAAGACTTAAAACGGGATTTTAGAACAAATTATCATTTAGTCTGTTAAAGTGTGGAGTTGGATGGTGAGTTCTAAGAAGGTAAATACATATTGAAATGTTTAGAGACTGCGGTGGATAATAGTTTGGATTTGGGAAGGAAAATTAGTGCTAAGTCTCGGCAGATTTTGAAACTCTGTTATATTAGTTGAATCTGTATTTCACTGGATAAATATCTAGTATTTGTAATAAGTTTACATAAATATTTAGCTTACACCGGAATAATGTATAATGTAAATGGTTTATAAAACAATGTATAATATAGCAGTGCAATGATTAGATTTAGTTATATTTCCCTGTATGTACCTGTAATTTTGCATATATAAATATTATACGTAAGTTCAAAAGCAAGTTAGTGTAGTATGATAACTTAAATGTGATATGAAATTTGAAATAAAGCTATTTTAATGATCTTATTTAAAATTTATTAATTTTTGTCGACTATTTTGATTTGGAGTTGAAAAATATAGTTTGTCTTTAAAACCCTAACATTACACTTTAAAATAGATTGTTTCTTGAGAAAAATATATACACAGTCTCCAATTTTATTATGTCGTATCATATTATATTATATTATAATATATTGTATATAGATATAGATATAGATGTATAGATATATATAAAGCTATTATTCAAATCCTATCATTCAAATTATAAGACGTTTCCTTTGGTATGAGCTTTTAATTACATCTCACTGTAAAGTAACGGAAGAGCATTTCGCGAAAGACCTCTAAATCTGGCTACATTTGAGCTAATTTTTGTAGAAACGACTGTATAGTTATCAAAAGCAATAATAATGATTTTCTTATGTTTTAATATTATCATTGATTGTCATAAGTATATAAGAAATCAGATGTCTTAAGAAAATCAAGAACAATTCCAAATTTAATTTCCCATAAACCTAAGCAGTTTTTCCTTCTTTAAACTTGTTTTACTCTCTATATTTTATTTCAATAAGATGGCAAATATTTATTTTTTTTTATTTTTGTTTTATTTTTTCTTATACACTAAAAGGGCATGAGAACATCATTAGAATATTTGGATTCTAATAGTAAAATGATTTTAACCCGCTAATGTAAACAAAAGTAAGAGAGAGGTCAAAGCATATTCAGATATTTCTAACACAAATATATTAAATATATCATTACGTTTT
This sequence comes from Trichonephila clavata, assembly GCA_019973975.1. Classification (NCBI taxonomy): domain Eukaryota; kingdom Metazoa; phylum Arthropoda; class Arachnida; order Araneae; family Nephilidae; genus Trichonephila; species Trichonephila clavata. The sequence continues at coordinate 52,063 of BMAO01013381.1, forward strand.
TGTATTAAAATATTAATTTACTTAAACAAACAATACATTTTAGTAATATAATATAAGTAAAACTAATTAATGTAGTTTTGTTCTGAACAATTTTTATGAGCTCCATTTCTATTTAATTGAAAAAAAAAAGGTTTAGTTAAAATGTTTGCTTAAATTTTTAAATGTTATCATCAGTCATTTTAATGTTATCATCATCATTCTTAATGGAGTATAAAGCACTAATTGAATTAAATATCCAAATGAAAATAATTGAATGCCAGTCTATTCAAATAGTGATAAAAATTATCTAACAATAATGCTTTATTTTTATATTATTTCCAAATTAAGAAAGAGTTTAATCTTTTCATCGACAATAAATCCTTGTTTAATCAACCGACCAATTAAGATCAACAATCCTAAAAGTAAAAATAAGAACAAGTAAAGAATTGTTTCTGAGAAGTCACGAAGCAAACTTTTCTTAAGTGTTAATTGCTTAAATTAACATCGTGCTTCTCTGTCTCTTTTCTCATACTCTGCTAACATCAAGAATCTTCTAACTCTCTCAACCAATTGAAGATTTATATTCCAAAAAAAAAAATCTAACAACCCCTTTCTGTTTGCTCCGATAAAGGCAATTAGAGGAAAAGAAATGGGAGGAATAACCAAAAGGCAAAGATGATCATAGTGATACCAATCATTTTTCCAATAACGTCCAGTAAGGTACTTCCAAAAATCAATGGACAAAAGAAATGGCTCATTCTTTCCAACTATTCTAATTTCATTTCATGTGCGGTGGAAAAAAAGGAATCTGTTGATGTACGTCGTAGTTGTGTTTGATCTTGTTGTTAGAGGGACGTCAGCTAGTAAAAGTTCAGTTGAAAAAAGAATGTTTCTTTTTTTTATAAGAACGTCATCCATCTTATGGAAGTAGATAAGAGTTTAACGTAAAAGAGTGAATAGTTTAAAAAGTTGAGCAGTTACAAGTACTTTCATGTAGTAGGTTATAAAGAAGAATATTATTTTTACAGAGATACTAAGTATTCTTCCAACAAAACGCTTGGTTACTTAATAACTAGATATAGTTTACGTTTATAAAAACATTTCTTTACTTATGTTAAGTCGTTATCTAATCTATTGTAATGAATGACATGTAGTAATTAATAATAAAAATAGAGTATTTGTCATTTTATGCATACACAAGATTTGGCTTTACAAATTTTGCAATTTCTTTTCTTTTTCTCCTGATATGATATATTTGTCCTCTTTTTAAAATAAAAAATCTATTGGATTGTGCAGTTTTATATTAACTAAACGCGTACAAGAACTTATTTTTTTATTTTTAAAGGATAACTATTTTTTAAAAATAATTATAAAACTTATAAGAATCCGATAATTTGTTATTAGATTTTGGAAAAATTATGATTTACTTTGATTAAGATATTTTGGGCTATTTTAAAAGTAGTAAATAATAAACATATTGCACTGTATTGATACACACATTTTTTTATTTTGCATTTATATAGTGCTATTTATATTGAACTATAAACTAAACTCAGAGGCGTCACAGCTCATGAAGGTCAAAGTCGAATGTGCCTATACCCTGTTGGGTACTGAGGGGCATGAGAAAATGGTCCGGTCTGGTGGTCTATCTGATGTGATACCCCCATGTTTAGTTCCCAAACTCAAGCCTGGTATTTATTTTATCGACCAACTGAAAGGATGAAAGGCCGAGTCCACCTTTTCCCAGTCCAAAATTTGAGCCATGGACTTTTGGCGTGGATACACAAAACGCTACCACTCAGCCACTGGGCTCCCATTTTGAAATTATAGTCAAGATTATTATTAGTTTATTATTAATTAAATTTTCGAATAATAATTATGCACAAATATGACTGTATTCACATAGATATAATATTTATTTTTGGTACAAAGTATAAAAAAATACTAATGATTTTTACCAGTCTAAACTATTTTGCTATATACTCCTTTTCAATACGTTTTTGAAAAGCTTTATATATCTTATTTAAAATGTAATATTTCCATTAAGAAGTAGTTGACGTCAAATTTCATTACGTAATAAACCACAAGACGGCAAAAAAATACAGATTTTAACAATTGATTATATTAAACAATTCATTATATACTAATAATAACTCATGTATGATATATAATCAAAATATAATTTTATTCAGTAACCATCTTCTTTTAGAACATTTTTTTGGCAGAAGTTAAAATAACTTTCAAATGAATATGTAACGAAAAAATATTATAAAAGTAAAAATAGTATGTGATGAACCCTTAGCACTGTAAAATAAATATAAAATTAAGCGTTTTAAGGATTTCGAAAAATATACTAATAATTCAAGATCTGAAAGTATTCCATAACATAAACTTCCATTTTTAAGTTATTTCAACGATATTTTATACATAGAAGGAAAATTTTTAATGTATAATCAAAATTACTTTGCTAAATGTAAAATTAACATATTTTACAATTACATATATGAAGAAATCATTAATAATAATATGATTATGGCAGATTACAAAAAATATTATGAACACATTTCAGAAATACTAATTCATTTTTTCTAAAATGTGTTTCCTTTCTTAAATTTTATTCTTATATCAAAAGTACTTTCGATAATAATTTAATTTTTTTTTATTGAAGCAACACAATACCTATTTACAAAACTTTTTTTCGCATTAAAAGAATATTTATTTAATTTTGTTTCATGTATTTCAAATAGTTTTTTTCTTTTGCATTTTTTATCAAGTACTGTTACATTAGGTAAGAAAAATATATGTAAACGTACACTTTCCATAAAATTCTAATTTACTCCAGTTCACTTTATATATTATTTTACCAGACATAATTCCTTCCATTATGTTGCAAGTTTTGTTACGAAATTTTAAAAAGCATTTTAAGAAATGTCTGACTATTTTGCAAATGCGTTTTACTTGAATTTATCGCTTAATTATTACCTCAGAAAAAAGTACCAAATTAATTAATATAGAACTGAAAAAAGTTAAATTTACGAATTTTTTCAAAAGTTAAAAAAATTCAGACTTTTTTAAATGTATTTTATTTGAATTAATCACTTAATTATTAACTCAGAAAATAGTACTAAATACACAAAAAATATAAAAGTGATAATCTCTGAGTGTATAACTTTTTTTTCTCCCTTAAAATATATGTATATAATGGATTAAAAAGGATGGAACATTATTAAATACATTTTCCTTTTTTGACCTATAATATATAGGCTGTTTTCACAATCGCGTATTATTTGTAATTAAATGAAAATTAAATATGAAAATTCACATACGATTTTGATTCTAGTTTATTAAAATAATTATAAAAAGTTTTGTAAAAGGAATTTTATATAAAAATGAAAATATTTATAATTTTTTTTCAGACTTTTGTTGGTGAAATTTTCACTGTTTAATTAAATACAAAATATATTTTTTAAACTGATGTATGTATCATTTAGAGAAACCTTTTTATGACGTATATCAATTCCTGTACCTACTTCAGTAGCAAAAGATTCTGTTTGCCTTTATATTTCTCTTTCGCCACCTTTCTGTCAAACTCGTTTGCAGAAATTTTGTATTACACACTTACATCATTTTATTAAAATCATGTGCAATATAAATATAATTTCCATTTATTTTATTGTACTGGAATACGTTTGAAACATCTGTATGGCAAAATAAAAATTCCGCTTACGAAGATTAAAGAGTATATAAGAGTTAACAGGAAGGTATAAAAAAATTCCGCAAAAAGTAGAGAAACAAAAAAAAGAAGAAATCAATTCTCACTTTTTCTTGTCTCCCGATATTGTTGTCCAATGCTTGCATTCCATTTATGAAGGAAAAAAAAACTTTAGTCGCACAAAATTTTTTGTTTGTGTCTGAACGTGTTTTCAGTTTTTATAAATGGTAACGCGTAAGTTATATACGTATAAACACAAAAAGACAAAGAGTTTCTTTCTTGTGACTTGTTTTAAAATGCTTCTGGCAGCAACTCTATCTTGTGTATTTTTTAGAAGCACTGCTATGTCGTTTTTACAATACTTGAGAAAACATGTTTTATAGAGAACAAAAAAGCATTTCATTTTCAGATTTCCATAAGTCTGATCTTTCATATTGATCTTCACTTTTGTTCACCACGAGACTACGAAGGAAAATGCAAAGAAAATGAAAACATACTTTGACGTTAATCACACAAGAAAAAGTTGTCTCGGTGAGATTTTAAAAAAAAATTGTGAGCGTGTGTACCCGCAAAAGCTCAGATATATATATTCCAAAACACAAGAGAAGAGTCAAAATTTCAAAATGGATACGTCTGTAGCTCATTCCGGAATTAAGGATAAAACAAGTTTAGCGGCTAATACTAATTTTTTTAGTATTGTGAAAAATTTAACAGATTATAGACTATAAAAATTCCGAATTAATATTAATTAACGGATTAATTGATTGCTGTGTTGAAAACCAATGCAAAAGATATAACGGATGACTTGTTTTATGATGAATTATCATGTGTTTGGAAATAATGCTTAGACAAGTTTAAGGGAAGAAAAATTAAAACTAACATGTATATATCAAAATACTGGTATAAGGGAAAGTCCTGTCCTTTTTGAACACATCCACCTTTACGCATTGTCGATCCTTAACAAGAAAATGGATCCAACTGAAACCGGTTTAAGCAGTTAGATTAGTATATGGATGATTTTATGCACTTTTTTTTTTCGCATTTCAGTCAGGTCTTCTTAAACTTGTAAAACTGTAAACAAGAGTGATGAAAAAGTTATCTTAAGACATTGTATGTTACTTTAGTTCTTAAAAGTGAATAACATGATGTAGGCAAAACAAAAGAAAAAAATTCGTGTGACGTGTTTCAGGAAGAAGCAGTCACAGCTAACATGCCAAACAGGGCTTGAGAAATTTTGCATAGGTGATATTTCGTTGAAAGTTTAGGAAGGTAATCAGGTGTCAGTGACGTAATGCTACGCACTAGGATCAGGGTAAAACTCAAGTTAACTTCTACAGAAATGGTCGCTAATCTTGGAATCCATTCCATTACAAATTGGATTACATAAAATGGCTTGGTTTCATGGCAAAATAGTCTGTTAGAATGCCAAATAAATTAAGAGGAAAATTTTAATGGACTGATATTCGATATGTTCTTCAAATCTTGCTCGCCACAAAAGGGAACTATTTTTGGAGCACTTCAGGACTGAACATGAAAAGTTGATTGTGTATAAATATGGGGTTAGAAAAAAAGCACCATTCACATTCAAACCTAGCACGCACAAGAAGAAGGTTATATGGTGTTGTAGGTGAGACAGCAATGGTATAGTGTACTATGAGTTTCGGGAAGAAAATAAAATGGCCGTCATTCTTCACAAGTTGATGTTATGAATAAATAAATTCAACATAAACGTCCACATTTGGAAAAACAGAAAGGGTGTGATTCTTCATCGCGGCAATGCTAAACTATACGTAATGAGAAATACCTCATAAAAAATTGCAGCAATAGGCTGTGGAGCTTTACATCAGAGAGCATATAACCCTCATTTTGCGCCATATGACTGTCATCTGTTCGGGTCATTGCTAAACCTTTTGATAAAAATAAATATATAAATTGTGAGGGTGTCCAGATTGGGTAGTGGAAGTATACTTTATCCCCAAAATCGAGAAATTCCTTTCCAGGGCTTAGACAAGTAGCCAAAAAGCTTGCAGGTAGTTTTAACTAACAAAGAATGTTATATTTTAAAATAAATTTAAAATAAAATTGAAACAAATTGTGTTATTTTTAGAAAGAAATCACAGAAATCCTTTTACACCCAATAAAAATGAGAATAAAAAAATGCATTTACGCCAAGAAAATTTATTCTTTTTAAAGTTTCTAGGAATAAAATACACGTGAAGAAGATATGTGTGAGAAGGCTAAAATGCGTTGTGTTACACAGCTTGTTACCATTAACACTAGAAAATGAAACCATATTAAACAGTTTTAGTTTAAAGTTTAAATTATAATTAAGAAATTGTATTTTTATGTCTATTTTTAGGATTTTTAAATTAAATTTTTGCAGGAAAAATCATTGTAAAATTTATAATAAATTATGAAATAATCATTTAATATAAATATAAATAATTTCGAAATAATTCTTATTTTTTTCCTTAAACAAATATTCCGAAATTACTCATTTCTAAATAAGTGGTAATACGTTTACATGAAGTATGCTCTATTATAAAAATCACATTTGTTAAAGTATTTACCCTCTACTGCAACGAAGTATAATTGATTTATGATTACCCAAACATATTTGATCAGTTAGTTTAGACATGTCTGGTTTTTCTAATGATGTATTTACTAAATAAATCATGTCTACTGGAAAATTATATTATCTGAATTTCGTGAATTTTCGTACTCTCTTCTTTAGAAATGAAATGCTAAGTTAGATTCGATTCATCATTCAAAATTGATGCGTTTAATATATGTCTAGCCAACGTATCGTTGGAATAGATTTCAGTCTCACATTTCTTACAGTAGTTTGCGAAATTTATTTCAAGTATAATTCCATATGCATCAATAATATAATAATTATAATAAGGTTATATTCTAAGTATTGTGATGATAAATAAATGATGGTTGGGTCTCAATTTGGTTCATACATTTAAATATCGTCAATTTAGTGAATGCTTCTTGTATTTTGGTCGATTTCTATTAGGAAAAAAACGAGCAATTGGTACAATTAGGCACTATATTTGCTACTATGTATTAGCCCCTGCCATTGGTGATTGTGTGTTTAGACCACTTCTTTCTCTAACACAGTAATTCCCAAAGAGGTCTATATAGACCCCAGTGGTCTATGGCAGCATGCAGGGGTCCACATCAGCAAATATATAATTTGGGGGTCCGTGAATTGTAACTGGGGGTCTACGATAGTGACTCTCATTAAACCAGATCATGACTTTAATTTTAAAAGAAAATTTAATCAAGTGTAAATCAGATTTACGTGTTTAACGGATTTGTTTACTAAATTTAATGAAGTTAATTTGCAGTTACAAGGATCATTATTTCAGCGTATTTTGCTATAATTAAGCCAAGGAGTATAATATTAAATGTCCAGAATTTTTCTAGTTTCTCAACTTGTCGCACACAATGTGCCAGGAAAAGGACGTTTTAGCCTACATTCAACATTTAAATGCCCTTTATTCAGATTTTTAAACTAGGTTTGAGAGTGCTGTAACTATATATGTTTTAAAACCTCAGAAGGCATGTAATTAATAAGGTCACATTGAAAGAAAAACAAATGTCATATTACAAGAGGAACTGATCGAAATTGGAACTTAGAAGATCTCAAAGTAAAATTTAGAAACGGATATCAGACATTTTAGAAGCACCGGATTCATCTCACCCATTAAAAGCATTTGTTTGTTGCTCAGTTACTTTATGTAACAGTTATTTTAAATATTAATTAAATTTTAATTTAGTTAATTAATATGTATGTCTTAGGTATTAAACACTACACTTCACTACATTTAGAAATCGAAATATTTTGAATATAGAGCTGTGTGCCAGCTGTCAAAAAGACATTTAAGTTGATAAATTTTCAAAAATTCTTTATTAGGTAAGCAGGGGTCTACCCAAAACTGAACAACATGACAAGGGGTCTATGAGACAAGAAAGTTTGGGAACCTCTGCTCTAAGAGAACTGTAATATTTAAATTAGAACTACTATTTGAAGTAACATAAGGGAATTGAGTTCGTGGAGGTAAAATAGCAATTAGGCGTGATGATGCTACATTAAATCATGTTTTATATTTAAACTGTTAGTGTACTTTGGAAAAGGATTACGAGCCTTGTGCTTCGAGTTAATATAACTTAGAAAATTATCCTCAATAAATAATAGGAAGCTTTTTGGTCCTAATTATTCAGAATATGCTGTAAATGACTCGCGTCCATTAGCTACAGCAAAAATTGATAGTAAGTGAAAGCAAAGAGAACAACAAACTTGTTGGTTTTTAGAGGTGGCTCTTTAATCCATAAGCTGTCCCGACAGTGCCAGAGAGGGTTCACCGCAAAGGTTTAATTTTAGTAAAAAGAATAATATTTTCGTTTTAAAAGGAAAGCGAGCTACAGTTTAAATAATATTATATTAAAATGGAAAAAAAAATATTGTTTTGCCTATATGCAAGGAGTTTATGTATTATTTGTTTATGAAGACTGATTAATGAAGCCCAATTTGAGTTAGCATACCAACTAGATTAGTTAATTTACAAATATTTAATAACTTCAATGAATAAAATTGTTCACGTAGTTTGGGAGGGAAATTTAGATATTAAATTCCAATTTATCAGAAATAACCACAATTAATCACATTCATCCTTAAATAAATTTAATTTCACTTACTGATCAAATGGAAATACATAGAGCTTCCGGACCCAAAATAAACGGACACATACAAATGATGTCTTTGGTAACCTACATGATGATTTAACCTACATCATCCCAAATTTTAACTTCAGTTACTTAAAAAAATTTCTCATTGAGGTAATACTAAAGTATAAAAAACCAACTTTTCCCCTACTCTTTGAAGCAAATGCTACCTATTTTAGATTTTAATGGATAAATCACCATTCGTACATGATAGCCCTGCCTAAATCTCCTTATTATTTGAGAATATCTCTCTTGGCAAACTTAACTATCCATTCCCCTCATGGCTAACTTGTGCAAAATCGTTTCAACCCAACCTGTTCGTAATTAGCCCCATAATTAACATATAGCCCCGCATTAATTTTGGTGATAAATACATTGGCTTGCCACACCAACATTCAGCACGTCGAGCGTTAATATATATTTTACGTAAGTGCACCGTTCTGGATAATTAAGGCTTGTAGTGCTTCTACCTTCTTAGAGGCAAGGCGAAAGACTTAATACGGTACTTTAGAACAGGTTATCATTCGTCTTTCTCGGAAGAGATGTTAGTTGAATTTTCCACCGGGAAGACGAAGGAGCAGTTGAAAATTATTGGACTTTTGGAGGATAATAGCGGAGGTATAACGGAGGTGAGAGAGAATATCCTCGGGAGGTTATTGCAAAGCATTACTGCGATTGACTTAGAATTTTCTACATGTATAGAAAATAATTTTCTCGTTTAAATATTAATATTTTGTTTAAGGGTCAAGAACAAAATTATCAATTTATATATAGTCAATCTTTTATTTATTAAATCTCGCTGATTATATATATACATATACATATATGTAATAACTTAAATTGATATATCTACTTATAATTCAAATCCCTTTTATTTATAACATTTTATTCATAAATCACAATACCCTATTTCAAAACGCGTCTCTTTTCTCAAGCATTAAAAACATGTTGGTTTTTATTGATTCTTTATACCTTGAAATTTGATAGATTTATTGGTGATTCCAAGAAAAATAAGATCATTAATGGCTTTCATGCGCTTTGATCAATATTCTCTAAACAATTATGTCCTTTCTACAAATAGCTAGTTATACCCTTCACCTAGAAAAGTCGCTGTACTTTTTATAATGTGTTTTTCCCCGGTTCTTCCTTATTTATAAGTACTGCTATTTGAATAATCCCTCTCTTTTATTTTTTAGCTTTGTATTAGAAGCATACTTCAATAAATGATTTTAACAAGTTGAAGGTTTTTTTAATTTTTTCGGCCACGACTACTGAATCAGCTATAATAAAAATGTAAAATTTTTCACTGGCAAATATATATATATATATATATAATTTATATATAAAATATACGTGTCACAGTGTTTGTCCGCGATGGACTCCGAAGCTACTCAACCGATCATAATGTAATTTTGCATACTGTGTGTCATGTCGTCCAACTTAAAACATAGGATGGTTTTTATTTCAATTTATCACGCCATAATTTTTTTATAGCCGGAAATGTGAAGAATCCGGAAAAAACTTTGCCAGATTCCCGTAAGGGATGCTCATTCGGTACTCTCGACGTTATTTCTGAATTTCGTCAAGGTCATTCATTCACTTTGCATTAGCTTTCTGTTTGGAAGACGGGAAAGGTTGAGGTAGTTTTGAGTCTCGCTGTGTAGTAAAAAGCGGAATTCCCTTATATAACGCATCACAACCGATAGTTTTTTTTTTATTCTTAAAGATTGATTTGTTGAAGAACAGTAGAATATAAGAAAAAATATCATAAAAAATATAAGGAAATATTCTTAAATCTATTTTTATCACATAGTATTATTTTCTTTTTGAATTTCATACTGTTAAATGAATCAATATCGTTGAGTTTAAATAAAAATTATTTTAATACTTTTAGTATCAGTGATTTAAAAAATATAAAGCCAAAAACTTTTTTGAACAAACTTTAATAAAACACTCAAAATACTTAATAATTAATAACTTTTCCCGTGTGGCGAACATTTCAAAAAATCCTCACAATTTTACTTCAAGATTTATAATAGTAATGAAGTTTTGTAATTTTGAAAAATTTTACTTTTCTGTCTTTTTTCAACGTACAACTATTTTTAAAAAGGCCACATTTTCGTTTCCGGAACTAAAAAACTGCAACGAAAGAATTGAAAAGTGAGTGAGTGATTTATAAATTCGCACTGTTCGCCTATTCGAGAGTTTTTGGCGACGGACCTCGAAATTTTCAACCATGGTCAAGTGACGAGGATGACACCTGAGCTTTCACCCATTCTCTCCTAATTACCACACCACACCAACGCAAGAACAGATTTCGAAAAAGGGAGTTTTAATGACATAGTTAAAGAAATCACTCACATAGCGCATACACACACATAAGTGCTATCGTCCTGAGGGAAACACAAAATTCCCATGCGGATTAAGTTATTCACTCGGTAAAAGCCCGTGCAACGCCGGGCTAAGCGAAGGGGAAAGAAACAAATAAGTAAAAGTAATTTCGAAAAATTATATTGGAAGTACTGATTTTGTGAAGAGAAGGGAAAATGTTAAACGAGAAAACCATTGATACGCACTCATGGGCCTTGCACTCACATCGTACGCTTCACACCCACACAAAAGTGCTGGCGTCAGAAAGAAAGGAGGAAATTAACAAGGGGATTAAGTAATACCCTAGGTAAAAGCCAGTGCAACGCCGGGCCGGGTCAGCTAGTATACATATACATGATTGTGTGTGTATATATACAATAGCTTCTAGTGGAAGGCGTTATTTATATACTTATTTTAAATTTTTGCTAATACTCCACATTTATTTTAAGTATAAGAACATTTCACTTAAATAGTATACATACACATGCAAGCACACCATGGAACAAAGTAAGGCAAAAGACGACAAACACACAATTACAGTAATGAAAAAAGTAGTTGCTAGTCACAATTTTTCTTTAAACGGGGGTTCATATACATAAAACCAATAGGAAGTTGAGAAAGTTACATGTTTCTCTTATAGGTTTAGACTAGCTGTTGCCCGCCCGCTTCGCTGGGTATTTCATGATGTTTTATAAATTTTTACTGCTTATATATATGTATAAATAATTGATATCTATGCCCTAGCATTAAGAATTCCATTAAATTGAAAAATATACTTATACTTGTAACTGTCACCTGTTGATAAAAAAAAAGGGCAGAACTCGTCTAATTTGTATTTTCTAAAAATCTCTAAAATTGAAGCATAGAATGATGTTTGCTCTTTCGTAACTCAAAAACCAAGTGGATTCCCGCAAAACCAATTTTCGGTGGATCTCTACTCCGTAAATTGAACATGCAAGCCAAATTTCAAGTCAAAATCTAACAGAAAAAAGCAAAAGTTTTACTATAAATATCCCCGTAATCCCGTTGAGAGCCGTTTTCCAAAATTACCGCTCTTAGCGGATTTCAATTCAACAATAGAAAATGCAAACCAAATTTCATTATTATAGTCCTTGTAGCTCGAAAAAAGTTATTTTTTTTAATAGGTCCCAGTAACCCCTGCAACCCCCCAGAAATTTATTTGCTTAAAATTTATCCTTAGTGGATCCCTATTCAACAAAATAAACATGCTTAACAAATTTCAAGTATATGGGTCTAACAATTAAAAACAGGAATTTTTTTCTGTAACTCCTCTTGACCCCTCGCAAACATCTTTGGAAGTCAATTTTCATTTTACTCTTTGTTAGAGGAACTATATTTCATGAAAGGAACATGCCTACCAATTTTCAAGCAGGATGATCAAGTAGTTTAAAAATGGAAATATTTATCGATTACGCTCTTAATCTCCCGAAATTAAACTTGGTAGTTGATATTCGCGAAACCCATTTTGTAGCGGTTCTCTACTTTACGAAAGGAATCTGCTTATCAAATTTCAAGACTGTACGTCTAACAGTTTAAAAATGGGATAATTGTCTATAACGCCACTTGAGCCCCGCAACGCCACTTCTGGGTCTGTTTTCACAAAAACCCATTTGTAGGGGAATTGCACTCTATGAAAGGAATCTGCTTAGCAAAATTTGAAGAATGTGCGTTCAATTAATTAAAAATGCAAAAAAATTATCAATAACGCCCCTTGAACCCCCGCAACACCACCTAGGGGTCGATTTTTACAAAACACATTTTGCGGTGTATTTCTATCCTATGAGAGGAATCTTCTAACCAAATTTCAAGACTATGAGTCTAATAGTTTAAAAAAAGAAATAATTATTTATATCTGCCCTTAACCCCCGCAACAGCCCTTGGGGGTCAATTTTCTCCAAACCCGTTTTGTAGCGGATATTTACTCCATGAAAGAAACATTCCTACCAATTTTCTAGCAGGTAGGTCAAATTGTTTAAAAACGAAAATATTTATTTCTTACGCCACTTATTCCCCTGCAACGCCACTTAGAGGTCTGTTTTCACAAAACCTTCTTATAGCTGATATCTACTCTATGAAAGAAATCTCTTTATCAAATATAAAGACTGTGCGTCTAATAGTTTAAAAATGGAAATAATTATCTATAACGCCCCTTTAAGTCCCCTCAACGCCACTTTGGGGCAATTTTCACGAAACCGATTTTTAGCGTTCTCTACCCTATGAGAGGAATCTGCTTACTAAGTTTCAAGACTGTACGTCTAATAACTTAAGAATAGGAATTTATAACGCCCTTAAACCCCCCGCCCCCGCAACACCCCTTGTGGGTCAATTTTCCCCAAACCCATTTTGTAGCGGATATTTACTCCAGGAAAGAAACTTACCTACCAATTTTCAAGGAGGTAGGTGAAGTAGTTTAAAAACGGATATATTTATCAATTACGCTTCTTAATCCCCCGCAACGCCACTTAGAAGTCTGTTTTCACAAAACCCGTTTTGTAACTGATCATTATTCTACGAAAGGAATCTATATATCAAATTTAAAGACAGTGCGTCAAATAGTTTAAAAATGAAATAATTATCTATAACGCCCCCTAAGCCCCTGCAACGCCACTTGGGGGTCGATTTTCAGCAAACTCATTTTGTAGCGGATCTCTACTCTCTGAAAGGAATCCGCTACCCAATTTTCAAGATTGTACATC
>BMAO01013382.1:0-48301 GCA_019973975.1 Trichonephila clavata
ATGATGTTTTATAAATTTTTACTGCTTATATATATGTATAAATTATTGATATCTAAGTCCTAGCATTAAGAATTCGATTGAATTAAAAAATATACTTATACCTGTAACTGTCACCTGTTGATAAAAAAAAAGGGTAGAACTCATCTAATTTGTATTTTCTAAAAATCTCTAAAATTGAAGCATATAATGATGTTTGCTCTTTCGTAACTCAAAAACCAAGTGGATTCCGCAAAACCAATTTTCGGTGGATCTCTACTCCGTAAATTGAACATGCAAGCCAAATTTCAAGTCTAAATCTAACAGAAAAAAGCAAAAGTTTTACTATAAATAACCCCGTAATCCCGTTGAGAGCCGTTTTCCAAAATTACCGCTCTTAGCAGATTTCAATTCAACAAAAGAAAAATGCAAATTAAATTTCATTATTATAGTCCTTGTAGCTCGAAAAAAGTAATTTTTTTGTCAATACGTCCCAGTAATCCCCTGCAACCCCCCAGAACTTGATTTGCTTAAAATTTATTCTTAGTGGATCCCTATTCAACAAAAGAAACATGCTTAACAAATTTCAAGTATATGGGTCTAACAATTAAAAACAGGAATTTTTTTCTGTAACTCTTCTTGACCCCTCGCAACCCTCCTTGGGGGTCAATTTTCGTTTTACTCTTTGTTAGGTGAACTCTATTTCATGAAAGGAACATGCCTACCAATTTTCAAGCAGAATGATCAAGTAGTTTAAAAATGGAAATATTTATCGATTACGCCTCTTAATCTCCCGAAATTAAACTTGGTAGTTGATATTCGCGAAACCCATTTTGTAGCGGTTCTCTACTTTACGAAAGGAATCTGCTTATCAAATTTCAAGACTGTACGTCTAACAGTTTAAAAATGGGGATAATTGTCTATAACGCCACTTGAGCCCCCGCAACGCCACTTCTGGGTCTGTTTTCACAAAACCCATTTTGTAGGGGAATTGCACTCTATGAAAGGAATCTGCTTAGCAAAATTTGAAGACTGTGCGTCCAATTAATTAAAAATGCAAAAAAATTATCAATAACGCCCCTTGAACCCCCGCAACACCACCTAGGGGTCGATTTTCACAAAACACATTTTGCAGTGTATTTCTATCCTATGAGAGGAATCTGCTAACCAAATTTCAAGACTGTGAGTCTAATAGTTTAAAAATAGAAATAATTATTTATATATGCCCTTAACCTCCGCAACACCCCTTGGGGGTCAATTTTCTCCAAACCCGTTTTGTAGCGGATATTTACTCCATGAAAGAAACATTCCTACCAATTTTCAAGCAGGTTGGTCAAATAGTTTAAAAACGAAAATATTTATCTCTTACGCCACTTATTCCCCTGCAACGCCACTTAGAGGTCTGTTTTCACAAAACCTTCTTATAGCTGATCTCTACTCTATGAAAGAAATCTCTTTATGAAATATAAAGACTGTGCGTCTAATAGTTTAAAAATGGAAATAATTATCTATAACGCCCCTTAAGTCCCTCAACGCCACTTGGGGCAATTTTCACGAAACCCATTTTTAGCGTATCTCTACCCTATGATAGGAATCTGCTTACTAAGTTTCAAGATTGTACGTCTAATAACTTAAAAATAGGAATTTATAATGCCCGTTAAACCCCCCGGCCCCGCAACACCCCTTGGGGCTCAATTTTCCCCAAAACCCATTTTGTAGCGGATATTTACTCCAGGAAAGAAACTTACCAATTTTCAAGCAGGTAGGTGAATTAGTTTAAAAACGGATATATTTATCTATTACACCCCTTAATCCCCGCAACGCCACTTAGAAGTCTGTTTTCACAAAACCCGTTTTGTAACTGATCATTATTCTACGAAAGGAATCTGTATATCAAATTTAAAGACAGTGCGTCAAATAGTTTAAAAATGGAAATAATTATCTATAACGCCCCCTAAGCCCCTGCAACGCCACTTGGGGGTCGATTTTCAGCAAACTCATTTTGTAGCGGATCTCTACTCTCTGAAAGGAACCCGCTTACCCAATTTCAAGATTGTACATCAAGTAGTTTAAACATGGAAACAATTATTATTAAAGCCCTTAACCCCCCGTAACGCCCCTTGCGTTTCGAATTTCGGAAAATCCTTTCTTAGCTGATGTCTACTCTATCAAAGGAACATGTCTACCAAATTTCAAGTCTGTAGGTTGAATAGTTCCAGAGATTTCGTGATTAGTCAGTCAGTCAGTCAGTGAGTGAGTCGCTTTTCTCCTTTATATATATAGATAAAATAGATTTGTTTTGATTATGGCTGATCTTCATTCTAACACCCAAATACTGACGAATGTCAGGACACATCCATCACATTGTGTTCAAGTTGAAGTACAAAAAATAATGAAAAAAGTGATTATAAAATTCGGGTATTCCTCGTAAATCCTTAATACAAAGTAAATAAGCGGTGAAGAAGACCAAATCACTCACGCAATGTGGCGGCATAAGTTGATCGTCTTCTAGTTACACTGTCAAGATAAGAATTTAAAGAAAAATTTAGGGGGATCCGTGCTAGAACAAAAAATTCGGGTAAAAAAGTATTTCATGAACCGTGTTATTTCAGAAAAAAGAATGCGTAAGGAAAGAGTTAAGTATATTATAAAATAAAATTCCCCTGCCACAAAATACTACTAAAAAGTAAATTAAAAAAAAAGCAAAATTTAAAGATAAAATAACCTTTTTCTGTTAGAATATGAGGATCCATCATTCATATTAAAATTAGAAACCAAATACAGTTTTCATTCTGCCAGTAAAATAGATATTGAGTAATGGATAAGTAAGATAGATTTTCAATAGACTTTTAAATTGAAAATACGAATGGCGAATGAAAGTCTTATGACTTGTTTGGAATAGTCTTTCAGAATCAGTTGCCGGTATGTGAAGATTAATATGGGGTCATTGAAGCAAATGGAGACTTTTGATTCATCCTTTTCATATGCAAAGAGACTTTGAAAGTGAAAGCTGGAACAGTTATTAGTTTCATCTCCTTTTAAAAGTTAACTGAAGCAAAAGAGTTTTGAATGAAGCACCGTTCCTGCATCGAGAGTATAGTAATGAGTGAAAGGAATGACTTGGGATTTTGCATTCTTAGGTTTTTGGGAACTTTTACTGAAAAAGTGCTATAAAAATAAATTGAATACGTTTATTTCAAAGTCTTTGTGCTTTATTTAAGTTTTTGCGAATTTAATTAAATTAACTTCATGGAAGAACTGATTTGAATTAAAGTGATACAAATACAATTTTTGCAGATAATTTGATAAGAAACTTAAAGTTCAGAAGTTTTTCGCTTTTAGAATCAATTTAAATATATGAAGTCAAAAGTTCCATGCAGAAGAAAATTATTTTATACTTTTTCTCCTGTTACATATCGAAATAATATAAATTAATTTGTTTTGTTTAATAGCTGATTAAACATTTTTTTTCTGTTTGAGAACGAGAGAGAATTATATTAACGTTGCACTGTAAAGCTGCACGAGGGCCATTGGTGCTGGACCTCGTAATTTTGAGCCATGGTCAAGTGACCAGGACAACACCTGAGCTGGCAACCCCTTCTCCTAACTTACACATCACATAAACGAGAGAACGTCTGAGTCTCTACATGTTTTACGTGAAACGGCTCCTCTACACGACGGGCCTTCAGCGGCTCGAGGCTCGAACTCATGACACTTTAGACACGTAACCGTGACCTTGACCACTAGGCTACTGCAGCCATTTATTTCTGTTTGAAGACGGTGACTTGCGGCAAAAAATATCTTTCCATTATTGTTTGTTTTCCGGATGATATGACTGATAAAAATTATTCTAAAATAAGTTTAAATAAATTTTCATTAAGGATTGTAATTATTCATTAATTTTAAAATAGTTTGAATTGAGTGAGTGAGAGAATATATTAACGTTGCATTGTAAAGCTACACGAGGGCCATTGGCGATGGACCTCGTGATTTTTAACAACGGTCAAGTGGCGAGGACGACACCAGAGCTGGAACCCTCTCCTCTCCTAACCACCACATCACACCAAAGGGAGGACGTTTGAGCTCTCGACAGATTTAACGAAGTATGAATAAAAAAAATCAAGGTGTATAGATTTGTAAAAAGAAATAGAAATGATGGTAGGTTTTCAAAAAATTGTTGTTATATTGCCTTTAAAACACTTCAGAAAAGTTCGAAAATATTATAGATCAATATTTAGATCAAGTTATGTTTTTATAAGGTTTTAAGAGTGTTTGTAATGTTTTCAAAACTTTACGAAATTTTAATGATTATTTCCGGAATGCCATTTAGTAATGTCATGAATAATTTGTTATTTTTGTACGAGAGAATGGATCATAGTATTAAATTTGAAAATATAAAGATGAGCGTGATAATTTTATGATTAACAAAAATAAATTAATTACTTGAAAATCAGCAAGAAAAAATATGAAAGGCAATAGCTACCTGTATCGGACTACTTATTCCTTTATAAGAATTGATATATAGGGTATTATAAAATGAAGCTTCAATACATTTAAAATGTGTTAATCAAAAAACAAACTGAAAGTGAGACAAAAATAATTCTTTTTCTTAATAATCATTTCATGTTTTGATTAATATTTATTGTATACTGAACTTATATTATTATGAAATTATTTTATTGAAAATTAATACTGCCCATATATATTGCTAACAAAATCAAAAAAGAAATTTTAAATTACAATTCACAATATATAAAGTATTAAAGCGAACTAAATTGAACATAAAACCCACATTTGTAAAATTGCGACGTGTGTTTATCAATCTACTTAAAAATTAAAAATTGATCTTTCTCTATATTTTTCACGAGAAACTTTCAGTAATTCAATTTCTCGTGTCTTCTTTGTCACGAAAAGCCATAATGAATTCGGTACACGACATTTAATTTCCCTTGTCGATATCACAAGGTTACGCTGCCTTCTTTCTGATCAAGACCGGAATATCGAAGAAGAAATGTGGTCAAGTATTCTTCTTCGTGCTGGTCATGGTTGATTAACAAATATGCCAGGAGATTTCTAAAGAACTGTTGTCATTAATGGCATTTATCTTTTATCAAATAAATTTCTGATTTTATGTGTAATATTTGTAGCATTTATTTCTGTTTCTATGTAATAAAAATAATATTAACAAGTTAGGAGCTTGAGGTACACAACATTGCAAGTATAAAGTGGGCTATTTAAAAATATATATCAACATTTAAATGATTCAGCTCATGTTTTGCATCACCTATTACATAAATTAGAAAGTTTGTATGCATTGATTTGGGCTTCTATTTATGTTTCTTCTTACCTGAGATGAAAAGTTTCTAACATACATCGTAACAATCGAAAAATCACCTTAAAGTTTTTTTTTATTAAACTGAAGTAAATCTTATATAAAACAGTAAATATATTTTAACTGCCAACTGAAAGGTTACCTTAAATTTAAAAATAATCTGAAATTCAAGAAAAATTTGAAAATAGAAGAGCAAATACATCAGAATTAAAGAGATCGTGAGGCCACAATCTTTTTCTTCTAAATTCTTTTTGGAATGTTTTGAAATCAAACTGTTTTGGTATTGCATTCACTTGGTATTAAATTGCACGTTAAAAAATTTTTTTTACACTTTATATTTATAACTTCTAAGTAATAGTACATCTAAGGAATAAAAAAAAGAAAAATGAGCAAGTTCATTGTTGTCTTTTCATCAAAGCCTAGAAAATTTATTTTTTGCTACAGATTAAAAGGGCGTTAACTACAACTAAACCATTCATTTCAAGTACAAAAATTCTCCTAAATTAACTAATATTTTATTACTGTAATATATCAATAAATGTTTAAAATAATGGAAAACAGAAAATGATGTAACGGAATTTAATGTGCCTATAACAAATGAAAATGAAACAAAACAATCACTTTCAGTTTTGAAAACAAAATTGAAACTATATAGTGTGAAATTGTCTTATTTGTGTTCTAAAAGATAAAGTCATGAAAATGAGGATTTTATACTAAATTAAATGAAATTTCTTACACTTGTATACTGTAATGTAACATTGAAGGAAACAATATTTACTCATGGACAATTGTATGTGGCTTTATCAGCGTGAAGAAGCAAAGACGGTATAAAAATCCAGCGCAATTTGGAGGAAAAATTGATCAAGAACATTGTTGTTGAAGAGGCACTAAATTGAAGTACAAATTAAAATGTGGAAAGGAAGACTTGAATTAGTTTCTTTTATAAATATTTCTTTCTTTCAATATGTTTATATATCAAAAATAATTTCTTGTTTCAGTAACATATATTCCACTCAAATAGTTATTAATAAGCCATTCTAATTCCCGCAGGAAATCAATTAATTGCTTAATCAAATGTTTGTGGCGTATCAATAATACTAATAATGAATATATGAAAATTCTTATATTATTCTTAAAAAAAGCACGTACGCTTTCTTTCTTAATGAGCGAGACCGGATTTTTATTTAAAATTAGAGCTATAATGAGTGTATTTATCTAGCACAAAATATTTAAAAGGAATTGAAACAAATCTAGAATATGATAAAAAAAGTTAAATAATTAAAAAAAGTATTCAATGTAAGTTAAAATTCTGGTACAGAAAATGTGTTGCTGGATAGTTTTTTAAAAACATTAATTTAGAGACAATAAGAAAAGTAGTTAGAGGTAGTGAGTATCAAAATTCAAAAAATTAACACTTATTAAAGGGAACAATATGGTGTTATTTTACAAGTAGATAAAGTATTAAAAATTAGTATACGTAAATGAATTACATTTTATTAAATTTTATCAGTTATACATGAAATATATGCTAAATATAAGTAAATAAAGGAGTAAATATTGGAAAAAAGATAGTAAATTTCTGACTGAATCACCACTTGAAGAATGTACATTTTTCAATCAATCGCATCATTCCTGAATGTTTGGATTTTGCAAAATTAGTGGAGTTCAAATATTTACGTTTTGGTATTCGCTTGTTAAAAAAGCTTGAAGCACATTTTTCTCTTTATTAACATTCCAATATCTTGAATTAGGATAAACAGTTCGAAGTTTACGAAATGTTTCATCATGTTTGAAATTCGAGTTGAAAAGATAGAAAAATATATTTAAGAATACCTATTCTTCAGAGTCCCTTCTGTGACCGCGGTGACCAAGTGGTCTGGGCATCGGATCATGGCTAGCATGTCATGAGTTCTATCCCAGTACCACTAAAGATCCGCCGTGTAGGGGAGCAGCGATGCACGTTAAATCTGTCGAGAGCTCAAACGTCCTCCCGTTGGTGTGGTGTGGTAGTTAGGAGAGGGAAGTGCCAGCTCAGGTGTCGTCCGCGTCACTTGACCATGGTTCAAAATTACGTGGACCGTCGCCAAAAGCCCTCGTGTTGCTAATCTGTGCGACGTTAATATTCACTCACTCACTCAAGAGTCCCTTCTATTACAAGATTTTTAAGAAAATTGTAGTTAGTTCTCTATATTATAAAATTAAGGCAGTTAATTTTAAGTTACCCTGTATTTTAGCACATTTTGTAAACAAAAAGTACAAACTCTTAATATTTATAAGAAAAAAAAAATAGAATGCAAATTATGGAAATGCTATAAGATGAATATTTAAAGGACTAGAACGAATGGGAAGAGGGAATAATATAGGGAATCCGATCTACCTATTGATTAATATACGAACTTTACTTTCCTATTTAAACCTAAAGATTACAAGAAATTATATAAATATCAAATTACTGAAAATCACACGCTCGCACACACGCTGCAAACACACACGCTCGCACACAAACACACACACACGCATTTAGTTAATATCCTCTACTATAGAGGCAAGAATCACTAGAACACAAAGTATAAAACAAACAAAAGCAGAAAGTGGAACATAAAACAGATATTTGAATTTTGATTTGATAAAAAATATTAGAATTATATATATATATATATTAAAAAAATATACTAAAAATAGTTATATACCTAAGATAACAATCGTCATAATAGAAAGATTTAGCACAGAAATACTAAAAGCAAACTCCCAGCCTTAGGAACTAGGAATGCAGGTTTAAACAAAGTTTTCTGGCCAGCCAACCTTCACCTGAATTTGCCAGTATTCTGGGCCATAGGGAAAGCAATAAATTTCTAGAGAAGTTTAACTATATTATAGATATAACCATAATCTATTAATGTAATACTATAATGTTATAGCCTTTAATAATTACTAAAATATTTAAAATCAAAGCCAAACTAATAGACTTACCACGTGAATACATATTCGCTTCTTATGGACAATAACAGTAACGCATATAATTATTATGTATTGATAAAGTAGCAATATTACTCTTACTCTTCTTATATATATATTATATATATATACTTTTAAAATTTCTATATTTTATTTTAAAATTTATAGAAAATAAAAAATACCATCCAGACATAAACTATTAATTTTTAATAAAATATATTATTACAAAATTACTTAGCTAGAGGCGCCATCTATCTATAAGCTGTATAACTGAAAAAACTTTTTTTATTTAACTGTTATATAACTTTTTATAAATTTAAGAGGGTAATATAATTCGAATATTTTTTTACTCAGATTTGGCTCGGGCTCTGCATTTCTGTATGCAATTTTTAGGTAAGTTACCTTTTTCTCATAATGGATTTAGATTTCTTATCCATTATTTTCAATAGGTTTTTGCTCAGTATTATTAACAGAAAGGGTAAAGGTTGGCTGGCCACAAAACACGTTCAACTCTCTTTTATATAATTTTTTTTATATGTAAGCTGTCCTAAGTCAGCAATGTTGATAATACTGTAGCATCCATTATTTTATATTTTTATATTTAATTCTGTTATTTTAATTTTTCATATCTCCTTTTAAAATTCTGTTGTCTGGTTATATCTTGCAATTTCAATTCTTTTCAGTTTTAATCATGTTTATTCATCTCTCTCTTGTAGAGAAGTTTTGATTATATATATATATACAGAGGGACCAGCCTTAATGGGACCCAATAACTAATTCCCAAACCATTCAGTTTAGATATGTACTTCCAATTTGAAAAATGTTTTTACGTGCTTTTCAGACCAAACACCCTATTAAGAAAAATACTACAAAAATTTAATTTTTATACGGTCCCCAGGTCTTATCACTTATATTTAGGAAAAGATGCAGTACACAAAAACAAAGTAAACACAAAAAGTTTCATTTTATAACGATAAAAACTGGCCGAGTTATGGAACTTCAAAAATCGTATATTTCCTCAATTTTCCCGGCTATTTTAAAGAAGCTAGTAAGGGGTCGTCTCCAAAGTGAAATTAATTGGAACTCTGCCAGGAAACTTTCACTCTCGCACGTCACTCTTATGTAAATCGTTTTTAAATTTGAAAGTACGTTAATAGTACAATAATTGAGTACTTAAGAAATAAAATTTATTCTGTACGTGTAAGTTATAGACAAAATAATATATTTTGGACGAAGAAAACATTTCAAAAGCAGTTCCAAAAAAATAGACTTATTTGCTGCGGCTTCAGACTGATTTGCTGCGGTACAGATCTTGGCGATTATTAAAAATCTGTTGTGTAGTCGCTTGTAATTGGATACAGCCATATTCTAATATTACGAATTCTAGTACGGGAGAACGAGATGTATACAAATGAAGAATACTGCGAAATAGTACTGTTGTATGGGCAGTGTAATCGAAATAAGAGAGAGGCGGCAAGACTTTATGCAATTAAATTTCCGAGTCGAAGACAGCCATCTTATTGTATAATATCCCGTACTGTTCAACGCTTTTATAAAACCGGGAGTTGTTATAGACGTATTCCTTTGTCTCGTTCCACACCTTCAAGCTTGTGGATACCCGCTAAGGATGTTCTAGAATATGCCCTGGCCCATCCTGAAAGTAGTGTCCGGGATATTAGCAAGGCTTGTTCCTACACAAAATAGACGGTGTGGAACATATTACATACGTACAGTGCATATCTTTATCGTCCTGTCCTGGCGCAGGAACTAATGCCCGGAGACCAGAAGCGTAGTTTTGATTTTTGCAATTTCGTGTTAAATATACTGGATGAAAATCCAGATTATTTTAATGAAGTTTTGTGGTCGGATGAATGCCAGTTCTCGAGGCAAGGCACTATTAATACGAAGAATACGCATTATTGGTCCCTCGAAAACCCACATGTAATACGACCGAATCTCGCCACCAAGTGCATTGGTCGGTGAATGTGTGGTGCGGAATATGGAAGAGCACCTTAATTGGCCCAATGTATTTCGATGGACCTTTAACATCAGAATCAAACACGGAAATTTTATCTGGACCATTAGCTGATTTTTTAGAAGACGAAGTTTTATTACAGAGTATTTGTCACGCATATGGTACCAGCATGATGGTGCATCCGCACACAAATCTGCGCAAACATGAGCATTTTTGGCTCAGACATTTGACACTCGAATAATCGGCTATGGAGGCCAACAGGAGTGGCCCCCGAGATCACCCGACCTAAGTCCTCTGGATTTCTTTCTCTGGAGCTTCTTAAAAAGCAAAGTGTACGAACGTGAATTCATGAGCAAATCCAATTTACTCAATCGAATCAACATGGCATGCAGGTCTGTGACACCAACTATGTTGCAGAAGCTACAGACGGAGTTTCTGACGCGGGCTCGATACTGCATTTCTGCGGAAGGCAGTCATTTTGAACATTATTTAAGTTAATTTGGCCATTCTGATATATTAAAGCCCCTGATTCATGATTGGCGCATCATTCCACATTATGCTATAATTTGAACAGCAAATCCTGTATTCTTTTGCTGCTATTTGTTAAAATAAGCTGTTTTAATATTTTCGGTACAAGTTGTATTTCTTTAATTTAAACTTTTATTGTTTGCTATACAGCAATACAAATTGTCAATATATGATGTTTACTACGCTGTTTCAATAATAATATGATGTTTTTCTTTTGCTTTTTCTGTAGATAGTGAATTACTGGTCTCTAAACTCAATGTATATACGGCCCCCTTTTCTGAGCAATTCAGATGCTTCAATTTTACGTAGACATAACTCGGTGAATTTCTATCGTAATAAAATGAAACTTTTTGTGTTTACTTTGTTTTTATGTACTGCATCTTTTCCTAAATATAAGTGATAAGACCTGGAGACCGTATAAAAATTTTATTTTTGTAATTTTTTTCTAAATGTGTTTTTTGGTTCGAAAACCACGTAAAAACATTATTTACCTTTTGTAAAACATTTTTCAAATTGGAAGTGTGTATCTAAACCGAACGGTTGGAAGTTAGCTATTGGGTCATATTAAGGCAGGACATCCTGTATATATATATATATATATATATATATATAGTTACAACAGAAGTTAAACCGTATTTCAAATTGTGGCGAATCTTAGTCAAGAAACAACTGTGAACCTATCTAAACGAACTGTTCGCCTCACATTACACCGTATATTCTATAGTAGCCGACGATCCAAAAGTCTCTACTGTTGGTCTTGAACAAGGATATATGTCTCCACACAACGATTATACTGAAGATGACTGAAAAGTGTCTTGCGGTCCGATGAATCACGTTTTCAATTATACCATTTAGAAGACAGGGTGCAAATATGGAAAAAAACAGAACGAAAGGTTTGAATCCTATCTGCATTGCCACAAATCTTCAAGCTGATATAAGCCACATTAGGGTTTGTGGGTTACTATGTTGGCATTTAAGGTGTCCTTTGATTCGTTGAAAGAACGTCTGAATTTTCAATAGTATTGAAGTGTTATCGCAGGTTAAGTAAACCCTTTTATATAAATAAAGTACCCACTCAAAGAGGGATACTTTCAGCAGGACAGTGCTTCCTGTTGTACAGCCGGAATTGTCCTCAAATCATCCGAATAGCATGAAATAATCTTTTCCTTGCTTATTTGGCCTGTTCAATTACCAAATCTCAACACAATTGAGAGTATGTACGATGAGATCGAACGAGGCATCAGGCAATTGTATTCACAACCATCCAATCTGAAGGCATTGAGAAGTGCAATTCAGTGGATATGGCCTCAAACGCATCATATGAACCCGTGCAGAATTAAGGGCAAAAAGGGTCCGGTATTGTTTTGAAGGGGTAGTTATAATACTTTAGCCACTCAGGTGTATATATACACTGGTGTCCAAAAGTAAAGCATAATTGATAATTATGTGAATAAAGAAGGAACTGTAAATCAGAATGTCGGGAAACATGATATGCGAGTGTAAAGTGGTTATAAAATAAGGAAACAAATCAAAAGAATGATAATAATTAGTTTTATTATTCAAAGAAGCAGTTTGAAAGAAAACTACTAAACACTAATAAACACTAAATAAAATACTGATGCTGCAGTTTAATAAGGCGTGTGGTCACATCTGACAGCCAGGCACGCTGCACAGCGATTTCCAATACTTGCTATGAGATTGTGACGGGTCCTTACGCGTTTCACTAACCTTCTCATATATTCTTTAATGTTTTATTCATTTCAACCAATCTCCACCGGGAGCCAAAGCGTGATTTATGCAAATGAGATATTTTACATAAGTTGGGTTTAGCCAGTTAAAAGGAGAGATATTGAAATGAAATGAGAAAGTGTTGTCAAGTATAGACGTAGAGGAAAGTGAACAGAATCGTTGGGAATCCAACGCACCGTCGTTGTTAAAATTAGTTCGTAGAAGAGCTGCGGGAACAGCTGAAAATATAAGTCGCCTCTTAAAGAAGGAATCCTGACCTTAAGTTGACCCAATCAAGATCCTAAAGAACCAACTAGAAGAACCTGCTATAGTATAAGAAATCAGGTTAGTGATATAGAATTTAATTAAATATACGTGTGTAGCTGTAATTGTACGCGTCAATCTTTCGTAGATTCAGATCGGATTCCATCGTTCACGATTATTGATCCCTTCTCATTCTCCACTGTGTTTTATTGTTCTTAGAATTGAATAATATTTGTATATTCTCCTTAGTTAAGAAAAATCAATAAATAAAAAGATTGATTTGTTAAGATGACTACTGAATTCTTTAACCAGTCAACACGTTCGGATTCGGATAATACCCGAAGGGGAGTTGAGAATCTTAAGGGTAGCGAGCGGCAACGACAAGATGATGAATGAGTTGTGGGCTCAAATGGTTCCAAGCTTCTTGGAGAGCTCTCTTCAGTTCTGTAACGGGGCTTGGTGGGTGCGAAATGGCTGCAATTTGTCTCCCGAGAATATCCCATACATGCTCGATAGGATTTAAATCAGGGGAGTTCGCAGGCCTCTACATGCGCTAGATGTTTTCCGTTTCAAGGAAGTCAACAATCAGCACCGCTCGGTGACATGGCGCATTATCATCCATGAATATGAATTCAGGACCGACAGCACCTCGAAACAAGCGAACATAAGGCTGAAGAACTTCGTCTCTGTATCTTTGAGCAGTCACAGACCCCGTGTCAAAGAAATGGAGGTCTGTGCGGCTGTCCATCATGATGCCTGCCCGTACCATTACTCCCCTTGATGAAAAATTATGTCTTTCTGTTATGTTTCTTGGTTCAAAACGTGTTCCACGTTCTCTCCATATCGTTACCCGCCGAGAATCACTACTATCAGACTAAACCGGGACTCGTCACTGAACATCACATTGGCCCACTCTCCTACACTCCAATGGTGATGTTTCAAACTCCAGTTCAAACGAGCACGTTTGTGGGCTGACGTGGAGGGAATGCAAGCTGCTGGTCTTTTGGCATATAGGCAAGCATGATTGAGTCTCCTCTAAACAGTTTGTCTCGAAATTCGTATTCCTGTGGCGACTGTGAGCGCCGAACCCAGTGCTCTTGCAGTACTGCCCCTCTGACGTCGTGCACTTATTACCAGATATCGGTCTTGGCAAGGGGTTATGACTCTTGGTCTATCTGATACTGGTTGTCGGGTAACATCTCCCGTTCTTGGAAACCTCTGCCACAGACTTGAGATCAAAGACTGGTCCACATTCAGAATTCGAGACACTTCGGTTTGTAATCGCGAGGATTCCAGCATTCCAACGATTCTTCCTTTCGTAAATATGTCCAATTGGCGTCTTTGGGCCATCATTCATCTTGTTTGATGGTTAACAACGTTCCTTCGCACAGCAGTTGCACGAAACTTGTCTGAACTGCCTATTCTGCGTGAATCGGTTTCTCTGCGTTCCGACATGCGCCGGTGTTTCGCGCAGGACGTAGTCGACTGAAAAGTTTTGCATAAACCCAATGTTTCTTCTTCACCCAATTAATATCCGCAAGAAATTTGGAATAATTTTACGAATATTTACTCCATGTTTTTCGCATTTTATGATTTATGCTTAACTTTTGGACACCAGTGTACATATATGTATATAACATCATTCAAAATTTATGTGTTTACTACTTTATTATAACTTAATATGTAATTCCAAAAAAAAAAAAAGAGAGGAATAAACGAGAAACAAAATTAAACTTTTTCCTATTTCAAAGATGTAAATAATATTCAGGGACACAATATACTAAACACAATTTACCCACATAACTACGATCCCGCGGGATCTTAGTCGCAAGTTTGTGGCTGGCTATGTTAAAGTTTCTCTAATGATAGGACGAGCGAAACAATGGACACTGAAATACATTAAATTGACTTTCGGTTTATGATAAAGCTTTAGGAAAATAATGAGCTTTTCGAGGTTATTATTTTAAAGCATGAACAATGTTCGAGATCTAAATAGTTACGTTTGTGATCAAAATATTCATTTAACTTCCATTTTGACACCAAAACAAACTACGATTCTTTCTCATTGTAAATTATTCTAGCCGCATCATTTAATGAACAGCGTTTTAGTTCAAATTACTTTTTTTATGGAGGGTTTGAATTGCTTTAAGTTCTTTTCAGTTGATTTTTTTAAAAGAAATTACACATAATTCTAGCAAGTTACAGAATTTTCCCAAGTTTTTTTTTTGGAAAAAATGTTTTAATGGTTCCTAAACATTAAATGAAAGAATATTTGTGTAATATGGATGATAAATATTAAGACAAAGAAGAATATAATCAACTTTCAGCGTTATAGATAAAAACTAAAATATTAAACTTGAAAGCGAAAAACAGTAAATTTGTGATGAATCAAAATCTTGTTATAACAGAACCTCAGTGACTAGACTCCAGCAGAAAGTTTTTTCCTTGTTTCCATGCCACAATAAATTAACTTTAATTTAATATTGTCATATTCCTGAAACTTAAATTAGATCTGTGGTATAAATAAGAATCCATTGTTCTTTCTATATTTCTTATTTTTTCATTATCCGAAGCTATACAGATAGTTTTTAAAATATTGAAATATTTTCGAAAAAGGATTAATTTTGCTTTTAAGGAATCTATTAAAATAATATTGGTACCGATGTTTGAATAGTTAAATACTTGGTGAAAATTGTTTTTCTTTTACAGGGATTTATAAAAGAATTGAATAACATCATTTGATTGTTTAATGCAGTGGTCTTCAAACTTCTTCAACTCGTGGAACCCCTAGAAATTAAAGGTGCTTTCGTGAACCCCTAGAACTAGAAATTGTTTTCGTAGAACTCCCCATTCCATACACATACTTCGAAGAATATAGCTCAAAATAATATCTAAAGTAGATCAACACATTAGAGGCAATTTATGTAATAGCAATTAAAAAAGTGTAGCACTTATTATTAAAAAAATTTTAATCTAATTTTTCAATATAATTTACTTATAATTAATATTAATTTGTGTTCCAGATGTCCCCTATCCAAGCATTATATTTAGTAATTGGCATATGTGCTTGTTTTTTTTCAAACTGTCGAAGTCTAGGTCTGTGTTGCGATTAAATGCAATCGCATTACTTATTCTGAGTTTAATTCGTTTTTATACTTTGTTCTTGTAGTCACTTTGAGAAATATATTTCCCCTAAACACAACGATTTGAATAGCATTTAAATATTTATAACAAGTGAGAAATCCCGTGTATATTTTGCATAAATTTGTGACCTAAAAGTTAGAAGCTGTTCTTGTTAAATTAAGATTTTAACATCGAATCTGTCGATATGTTGATAAGTCGTTTTCTCTCCTTCGTTATAGGTGTTTTTTCCACAAATGCAAAAATGTGTCTTTTCCATTAGAAAATTATTTAGTTTTTCAAGACATTGTGCTAACTAACGAGTATAAAATTATCTCATGGAACCCGTGATAGCAAATAATAGAATATTCACAATCTAGTAGGAATTATATATAAAAAATAAAGCATTTAATATTCTCTTGCTATATTATAATAAAAGTTTAAAAAGTGTTGCATTATAAAGTTTTTATTTATAAATAACGTTTTCAGTTTTAATGAGTAGGATAAGCTTTAGATCCTTCTAACTATACAAACGTCGCAAAGAAGAATCCATTTATCATATAGATTTAATTCTTCTCTATTTTTTTTATTGTGACTCGTGGAACCCCTGAGTATGCCTTGTGGAACCCCAGGGTTCCGTGGAACACAGTTTGAAGACCACTGGCTTAACGTATAATTCTATAGGTAACTTTCTTCCAACTAAGTCCGTAGTCCAAGAACATTAACATCCAA
Organism: Trichonephila clavata; assembly: GCA_019973975.1. Taxonomy (NCBI): domain Eukaryota; kingdom Metazoa; phylum Arthropoda; class Arachnida; order Araneae; family Nephilidae; genus Trichonephila; species Trichonephila clavata. The sequence continues at coordinate 16,611 of BMAO01013382.1, forward strand.
GACTAACAGCGCAACGAAGAGCCAATAGGAGCTCAGTAAAATAACCAGTGACGCTATTCTTTCTGAGTCGGCCCTAGTACCCTTTGCATTCCATTTCCTCAAAGAATATTTTTTAACACAATTTGGATGAAAAGAATACAATGATACAGAATGTTATTCAAATTTTCCTCTGTATCAATTTATGTTTCTTTTTTCTAGAATTGAATACAAGCATTATTGCTGTAATATGGGAATTTACTGTAATTAAATTTCACTTTAGAACGACACAGTAAGGATATAAAGCCTTTGAGTAGTTAAATAGCTTTTAAATATTAAAAGTACTTAAAATTATATTTGTACTCTAATTTTTAAATTTTTATGACGCCAGAGCTTTTTAAGAAAGGCTTATTAACTAATGACAAGCATAATAAAATTAAACTGAAACTTCTGTCACACAGAAATGCCAACTTCCAAAAATATGCATGTATATTTATACATATTTACCTGACTTGAGTTAATTAACTTTAAAATATTCTGCTCGGAATTTCATTAAGTGACGTCAAGGGATATAAAAAATTATAAATTAACTATTCATTAATTATTTGACTCATACTAATATATTAGAAAATGTTTTTAGAAAATACAGCTTATGAATTGCTTATGCTTGATAAATGAGTACATCAAACAATTTTCATTTAATAATTTATACTTTTTCGCAAGTTCTTAATAAATTGTTAATTAAATGTTTAAAATTATCAAAATTGTACAAAAAAGCTACTTTTTAACATCTTTGCTCACGTAGGATGCCATGATACTTAATTTATAGAATATTAGTTACACTAAACTTTACTAAAAGATATTTTAAAAAGAGATTTAATACATTTCATTCCATAATTTATTACTTGTTAGCTAATTTGTAATTAAAAAAAATTCTAATTTGGTAAAACTCTTCATTTTAAGATATTAATAAAAATAATTAGGTTTGAAAACTTCATGAAAAATTGCTTTTCAAGGGAAAATTCTCATTAAATATTATTATAATTTGCTTACAGGTTGCTAAATAAAAATGTAACAAATATTTACAGCGTTAAAAATAACTATATCTTTTAAAGTTATTTCTTTATTTAATCTAAACATATTTAGTTTTTGCCTCTTGAAGACTTTCTAGTAGAGCTTCGAAATAACAGTATAACTTTTTAAAGAATATTAATGACAGGCAATGAAATATTAAGGAATTATTAAATAAATGTATTTAAACCTGTATCTTTTCTTATTATTACATTGAATTTTAATACTCTCACATCTCTTATAAGAAACTCATTAGATAGCATAATTTATTCCATATTTATTTTTGCTCTTATAGACTTAAAATAAATGAGACATTTACTTTATAATTTTAAAAGAACTCTGAAACAGACATTCCAATTTAAAAATTAAATCCTTGTCCAAAAAAAAAAACAGTTTGATGAATAATTTTTTCTTTTCCAGAAGTGTAGATTTACGGTACCTTTCAGATGGGCTGAAAACGTTGAGAATTTGAAACAAAACAGAACTGGCGCATGATTCTTGGCAGAGACAGCTCAACTTTTACTAATTCTTATATTTCTTTAAAAACAAAATGCCGCAACTCTTTTAAGAAAATAAATTAAAAAGTTTATAAGAAGTCATGTATTTGGTTTGATAGCTAGAGTATTTTTCATTTTCTGAAAACTATATCCCTGCAATTTTTATCTTTTCGTATCAGTTTAGTATCACATTTAATAATAATCATGGAACTCTAAGTTTCTAGGGACTCTTTTGTTAAATATTGAACAGAAATTTCTTTTTAAAAGCGTAATTTAAATATAATCTTAATATAGTAAAAATTTTGAAATTTTTTTCCTATAACATAATAATTAAAGTACATAACAGTGTAATGTAAAAAATATTAAATTTTTAAACAATTATAGAATATGCATATAACAGTTCAAATTTTTTATATTCTAATCCAAATATATAACATAAACATCATAATTTGAAAGTGAATTCCTGCTACATATTTTTCAATTCTAATATATTTTTAATCTATCTTTTTTTCGCAGATTATATTTGTATTTATAAGTATAAATGAATGTAAATCCCAATTTTTAAAAATTTTTCTTATAGGCACGAACTTTGTAGGGGAAACAGGGATCAGTTGATGATGTTAACAGTTGACTATAATTGAACAAGTATTTTTAAGGTAAATTATTTTTCTTTGTATATGTAACGATTAAAGAGTGAAATCCGTTATTTCATGGAATAACTAGGTATTTCATGAAATAACTAGACAAGTTCATTAAAGTATATAAAATTACTATATTCTACAATTTAGTTAGGTCAGGGGTGGTGAACCTTTATAGATCAACGTGCCATTTTTTCTAAAGAAACGTTTAATGAAGTATAGACGTACCGTCGAATAATTTTGACTAGTGATTATTGGAAAATAATAAAACTAAATACTAATAACTCAAAACTCTTTATTTACTAAGAAAAAATACGTATAATAGTACTATAGTAGTAAATGTTTAGTTATATACGTGTAATTTAAATTATATAAAGTAACATTAGTAACTTAATATAATTATGAGACTTCTGTTGTTTCAGATTAGATGAATGTCATATTAGGATTACAAGATGTTACTTTTAGCAGAATGCATGTTGAATTGGAATCATCTGTCAAATGGTTTCTAAACTGGCCTTCAATGTTACTCTTTTCTAAGAATAATGACTCGCAGGCAAAAATGTATATGACAATGTTGTTAAAATAGCAAGAACCAGCTCTTCAAACAGTTAAATGGTCTGGAATCCGTTTTACAGACGATGCTCTACATGCAACTGTTTCAGAACATAAAATACACACCGCTTTGTAGCTTTCACTAATCATGCCATATTCCTCGGTCCATCAAGTTTGAAATTCTCTGTTACACTAACTATATCTTGCGCTTATTCATTATTTTTATTTTTGCTAAATTAACAATGTTAAATAACTGTTAGAAATCGTGAATATAACTTTAAAATACAGTAGTGTCAATGAGAGAAATTTACTATGCTATACGTAGACAAACTTCGCATCCTTAATAATTATAGTCCTCGACATAACTAAAGCAAAACAATAACAAAGGAGTATGCTCCCTGCCGCACCGCGATCAATCACTCGCGTTTGATCGTAATACTTCATTGTGAACTTTGTTAATTTGAACTAAAATGCAAACCCTTTTGATCGCTGGAGTGCCCAATATATTGTGTCGCGTGCCATTGGTTCGCCATCCCTGAGCTAGGTATTCTATAGAATAACAATTGCTTGATCGTTAAAGTATGAAATACAGCCCTTGAAAGTTCTTTGAACCGGTTCTAGCTGCTTTTAGTCAGCTTTGAACTGCTTATAGCTTCTTTGAGGAAGGAATTTTCCGATTAGGAACAAGAGATGGCCAAATAAAACAATTGTTCTCCAGATCTCAGTTCAGTATATGTGAGCGAGAATTAATTTCCTTTGAAGAAATTCCAAATATTGACACAAAGGCTTCAATCTGTTGCAACAGCTCAAAATCATGGCCCTGGACATGGATTTAAAAAGTGCTCGCGTAAAATGTATAGCAGTAAAAATTTTATGTGTTTCAAAAATAATATGCAATGCAATTCAAAGTGTCATCACAGCAATCCTTGCTCTAATAAATAATGAAAAGTAAAATAAAAATGCATTTGATAGAATTTAAATTAATATTCTCTTGCATTTTGTTTTAAAAAGTTTATATAATGTTTTTATGAAGCAGCAGTTTTCTTCCCAGAGTGTATTTTTTGATATCTAAATATAACTATAAATGTATATATATATATATGTATCTCTCTATCTATCTAGAAATAGAAATATTTGTATATATATTTCTACAACATATTCGCCCCCATTTCTGCTTAACTAATATTAGCAATATAAGCACTAATAAATTATATCACATTTGCTTTTCCTTATTATTTATCATAAAACCATTTGTAACAGGGATAAAATGTATTTTTAGAGAGATTTCAGATATTTATTATCAATTAATTTATAAAATAGCTTTGAAATTGTTTATTTTTACTTAAGTGTTGTATCTTAAGTTATTTTATAGAATAACTAGGTAAAGTATGGAATTGTTCATCTATTACCTACTTTAATTGTCCAGTTATTTCATGAAATACCTAGTTATTTTATGAGGACTAATTAACTGAATTGTACACTTTAACGGTAACATATACATTAATTTAGAAGAGGGTTTTGTTGTATTGAAAAAATCTGCAATTTTTCCATCAAAACTATTTTTTACTAGTTTATAAAGCAATGCAAACTTGTTATCCTGCCTTGGCAAAAGAGCAAGATGATGATTCTGATTAAAATAGAATACATTTTTATTGTTAAAAAAACTATTTTCTAATTAATTAATTGCCTTAATGAATTTTTTATTTTATAAAAGGATTATTGTGAGGATAGTTCTTAGTAAGTTAATGTATAAATCTAATTCACTGTGTTTTACTCATAAAAATCACACCGTGCTGGCATTTTCAACACGCATATAGTCTTTTAATGGAAGACTTACATAAATCTCATTACACGTAATGCAGTAAACTTAACTTTAAGTTTGTCCGTAAAAAGAATATAATTTGCGATTTTTGTAGCAGCAAAATTATGCTCGTTAAACAAAAAGGAGTTGTTTTCTCAATTTCAATTTCTTTGATTTACTATATTACCTACTGTAGCTGTTTTGAAATAAGCAGCGTTGAGTATCTCATAAATCTTTCTGTCAGTAATGGCTGAGGAAGTTGTCACAAGCCTGGTTATAACAGGTCTTTAAAGGCCTCTAAAATAAGACACACAGGAACATGAATCAAAAACGCACAGAAATACGAAAATAAAATCCGTCCTTAGGGTTCTAATCAACTTCCATTGGGTAATGTTAAAATCTTTTATTTTTGTGGAAGGATTAACAAGAAATAAATTATAGTTTTAATAAACTAAAAAACCTGCTTTATAGTTAATCGAACTAAAAAGTAAAAAATAATTCATAATATAAGAATAAAATGATTAACGAGAAAATTAATGGCTTTGTTGTAAAAGCGTGGGGTGCTCGGTATCAATTGTTATAATTTCTTACTAGTTCTATTCCGAAATGCAGAGTTGTCGTAAAAAAGTACTACAAAGCACCCCACGCTTTTACCCCAATGACATTAATTTTCTCGTTAGTCATTTAATTCTTATATTAAGAATTATTTGTCTTTTAGTTCGATTACTTATAAAAGCATGTTTTTTAGTTTTTTTTAAAAAACTACCTACTATTTATATTTTTCATTTTTTAGTATGATCTGCAATGAAAGCGGTTTTTTTAGTTTTTTAAGCTATCATTTATTTATTGATGAATTAATCTTAAATTCATTTATTTTTTAGAATCTGGAATACCCCTAGGTATTCTATCAGTGCGTCGATACGGCTTGGTTAAAGTTCATACACTTTTTTTGTTTGTTGTATTTGTATTAACCTTGAACATTTTCGCTTTAAGGCTGTAATTTAATTTTTTAGTCACCAAATCTGGAATTGGTCGCAAACCTGGAAATGGGAAATCGTTAATTCTGATGATCCTGATCAGAACAAAGGAACAAGATTATTAAATTATTGTACTTTCATCGGTCCTTGGCAAGTGTGCAAAATTTCAAATTAATCTGACCTCTTAAAGTGGTTAAAATTGAGTTCAAATATTCCGTTACATACAATTGAAGCTAATAAAAGCTTGTTAAAAATAAGAATAAGTACTGAATTTGGAAAGCATGTTGCCTAATATAATCATGAACAGCTTACGTATTTGATAATACATAAGAGTGCGTATAATAAAGAATGAATACCGTTCTTATATATATATATACCCGTTATACCAAAAGAACTTATGTTGAATTTATGAAATAGCAGCTGTAGTTTTCTTGTGCTAATTTTTTTCTAGTGGTGAGTTTGTAGTAATTGTAAGGCTCACCCATTCTACTTAATGTCCGTAGCAAAAATATGAAATGTCTTTAATCTAACACTCCTCGTTAATTTACTCTGCTTATTGTTGTTAGTAATACGTTCTACAAGACAAATCTCTTTGTAATTTTAATTATATACTAATTTACTTTCAACAATTTAAAAAACAAACTAGAGAACAAGTATATCATAAGTAGAGGCATATACTTAAATGTCAAATAAATATTTTTAAATTTCATTTAAAGACATTAATTTGCCTTTTAAATTCCACCCTCTTGAATATTTCATTACTGATCAGAAGAGCTATATTTCTGCTTTGGTCTTCTTTTGGTCATTTCTTTCATTTTAAATTTTGAAATAACTTATAATTCTATATTAAAATTGCCCGAAATATATTTTAATTTTGAAATTTAATTAGTTTTTTTTGATTAAAAAAAGTCATATAAATACATGAGGGAAAGAAAGATTTATCATTGTATCGTCTTATAATTTCCGAAACCCTTATATTCTGTATTAGTTCACCATTTTACTCTCAAAAAGCCGAGGAAGGTTGTGCGTTTCCCCTTATTAAAGGATAAATTTTAATTTTTAAGGTAAAATAATTGTTTGAATTGAGACATTATTAAAAATTTAATTTAACTCTAGCTATTACGAAAGGAATTCCTGCTATGAAGATTTTAAGATTTGTGCATTTTACATTAAATTTCTGTTTCTATTCCAGGAAATTTCCCAGCCATTCTGAAATTTGGAAAAAGAAAATAATTCATTTGGAAGGTTCAGGCAGTTTTGTGTAAAGAAAAGTAGATATTCTATATATAATTGATTCATATTTTAAAAAAGTGAAAGAAAATGAAATAAATTTTGAAGAGGATATCTTAATCTATAATAAAGTAAAGGGAGAAAGTTTGAGAATTAATTTATTTGAAACTAAGACTTATGTAAACGAACAAAGACTCGAGTTTTTTTTATTCTTCATAATTCAAGCAAATAGCAATTGTAAAAAAAGGAGCCCCCCTCCCCTTAAATTCTTGATATTTTCTTATCTTATAATATAAGGCTCAAATTAATACATTTGCATTCGTAGGAAGCTTGTAAAATTTTTTATCACATAAATTTTAATATATAAATTGAGTTTAAAAAATGGTAATATTTTACCCATTTACGCAATCAAAATTTAATTAATGGCCATATTACAGAAAATTATTAGATAGGTGATAAGTAAAATATATGAAAAATTCGTATGATGAATAGATATGTACTGACGTATTATAAGTTTATGCTACGAAACATGGTTTGTTTTTTCTGTGTGTACTCTATACGTACATCGTTTAAACCAAACTATTTTGAGTTATTTTTGAGAAAAATATCCATAATAATATTCAAAAACCACAGCAGTTTATTTTTTTATGAATAATTTATGTTTGAATTTAAAGAATTTAAATATTTTTATTTGAGAAAAGTTTTTTAGAATCATTGGAAAGTATAGGATACTTTTAGGAAACATTTAGTATCACACGAAAGAAACTTTAGATTGATTATACATTGCAAATTTTGAGAAAGTCTTCATTTTTTATCACTAAGTTCAAATTTGATCGCAAGAATAACTATAAAAGTTGGTTAAAATAAGGAACAATTTCCTTGTGTCGCATTTATGGTTGCACATAAAAAATTATATGCAAGAAAGTAAACGAAACGATAAATAAATCTAGTTAAAATGTTATGTAAGCATTTTTTATTATAATTTAAAATTCTTCCCAATATCAGTTAAGATTGATGATTAATTCTTGTTTGAATATTGTTTTGATATATTTTTTAAAACTTAAGATAATTTCATAATTAAAATATCCTAACATGACTAAATAAGTTTGTTGTCAATGAAAAACATCAAAGTATTTAACGAAGTTGTCTAAAATAATGCAAACAACTGATAAATAATATACAAATACATATTTAAAACGAACCTTTTAGAAGTGTTGGAGGAGAATTAATAACTTTGGAAATGAGCGTGGTAACGTTTTGCAAAATGATGTGCAAAATTTAGGTTTTTAGTATCGTTTAAAAAGATGCCTCTTATGTGTACATAATGACACACACTAACAGATCAAATATTTAAAACTAATGTGGCTAAATTATGTAAAAACGATTAAACTAATTTTGTAAAATACATATATAAACTTACTAGAAGATTGAAAAATGTATTGTACGATAAGAATTTATGTTTAGAAGAGTGAACCACAATTTGCAATAAATATTAATGCAATGATTAGGGAAAATTAAACTCAATTAAGGTCTAGTAACTACAATAAAATGTGTATTGAACATAGCAAACTTTATTTGGTAGTGAGAATTTTAAAATGTCCAGCATTCATTAAATAATTTTATTTATTAGATTTATTCTCAGATTTTGGTTTATTTGGCCCTTTAATTCCCTTTAATCCCTTTAATTTTAGGAAAAACACAGATTTGAATTTGTTCTTTTTATTTTCAACTTATTTAAGTTGGGTCGGCTTCTGCATATTTATAAGAGTTCGAATATTTCCCTTAATATTCATTTATTAAAGAAAGACAATGCACCTTTTTGTTATAATTAATATAGGACATTCTTAGTTCTTTGGTCAATGAAAGGACAGGCAGTGTCTAACACTTTGGTTTAGCAGAAATAGACGAAAAATTATTTAAAACGTATTATTGCTAAAAATAAAAGTAAAAATTATGACTGAAAGACAGAAATTATCAGTAATGTCATTTTCAAAATTTAAAACTGTCTAAAATCCTCTTAAAGTCCACTTTTCTAAATAAGCGAAGGAACCAACAGAAGTTCATCAACAAGCTCCAAAGTACCAAAAAAGAACAGTTTGGAAACAGATCGGGAAAAATTCAGAAGTATAGTAAATATTTAATTAAAATTCCTCTTCTAAAATTCTAAGACAAAAACGAAAGTACCTGAAGCAAAACGGTAAGAAAACTCTTAATTTTTAAAAGAATAAAATCGCAAAAAATGTAAAATGTGTAAACAAGGTGATTAAAAGTTTCTTAGAAGCATATATTAAATATTTTTATATATATAGTATTTTCTTCTAAATGAGAAGTAAACACATATATTCGTATATGCAAATAGATTATAACTGCAAAATAAATTTCAATTCGAATGTCATGGGAAACACATAGAAAAATAAATTCAAGAAAACGTTAAGTGTAAAACGATAAATAATTAATTGGTTCTTATATTTTATTTTGTCAATTTTTAGGAATATACTGGACAACTTCAAGCTTGAAGTAATAAAAATGTCCGCACAATTAAGGTATTGTAATCAGACTTTTTCTTTGGCAGTGAGGCATACAGAATATATTAGCTATGACATTTTTCAAAGATTTGGGTAATGATGAAAGGTAATAATCTTCAATATTAAAAATATCCGTATCTTTAGTTCTAGTTACAAAATGACATTTCATAAAATTCCGATATTGACTGGAAAAGCTCTGTATGCGGAACGAAGGCTAAATTAAAATACAAAAGAATTATATTTAAAAAATAACAAAACGTTTGGAAATTAAAAACCTTTGAATGTAGTTATATATTTTAAAATTTATTCTTCATTTTTGATTTCTAAAGAAGAGTTATTTGCTTTATCAACAACTCATTGTAACATATATATTAAGCAAATTACTTCTCAAACGATGTTTGATTTTTTCACTACTTTCGATCTTCAGCAAATGAAGACTTTCTTTCAGTAAAATAAACTTTTCTCAGAATTATTTCGAATCTTTAATTCACTGCTGTTCTAAATATAAAGCAAAGGACATTTAATACTTGAAACACATTATATAAAATAAATGTTTATAAATTTGTCGTAAAATATTACATTTCGGAAAAAAAACATAATGAACTAAAGTATAATATTTGCACCTGGATAAACTGAATTTGCAATTATCCTATAAGCTGTCATGACCCAGAATATCTCGGGCATGGTACTAGTGCTCCAAAATGTCGTACCCGAGTATTATACGGGGTAATTTTTGGGATAATTTACAATGTGTGGTGTATATCGGTGTGATTAGGAAGTATACTTTCATCCAACAATACGAAAAAGCCAGAAAAAATAATATAAACAAGTAATCAAAAAATGTTTTTTAAGTCAATTCCTACTTTGAATGGATGAATAGAAAGTATTTTATTAACGATTGAAAATTTGAGCAAGATATATATATACAATTTATAAATATATACCAAAATAGTTATAAACCTAAGATAACTAGACAAGATAGCAAAAAGTATATTAGCCACAGTAGTACTATAACAAATTCCTGCCCTTAGGAACCAGGATTGGAGGTTTAAACAAAGTTTTGCTGCTAGCCAACCTTTACCTGTATCTGCCAATACTCTGGGCCATAGGGAAAGAGTAAGTAATATCCTGAGAAGTTTAACTATTATAAATGAAACCACAATATATTAGTATAAAACGATAAAATTATGGCCTATAATAATTACTAGTACATGTTAAAATCAATGCTAAAAACAATTAGATGAAAAATTTACTACGCGAGTACAGCAATAACCATTTTTCCCACGCGATAGAAAGGAGTATATCAGTACCGCATAAAATTAGTAAATTATGATAAAATAAAATTGTCTGTACATATACACACTTAAAAACTCTAAATATTGTTTTAAAATTTATAGAAAATTAAAGTACAATCCAGACTTATACAGTACATTTTAAATAAAAATATATTATTATTAATTTATTTAGCATGTGGCACCATCTACCGATTAACTATGCAACTAATTAAAAAAGCTATTGTTATTACATATTGTCATTTCCCTGAGAGCTAATAGAAATATAACTGTAAATAAAATTAGCAGGGTATCCATGTTCAATACAATGTTTAATAAAGTTATAAAAATTTAAATATATACTATATTTATCACTAACTAATACATTTTTACGATAAATATAATTAGAAATAATATTTCTTTATATATATATTGATAAATTTGAATTCCAGTATAGCACTTTAAGATTGTTAAAAGTAAAATAATCTCTTTTATCATAAATATAACTATGTAATTTATAATTCTCAATATACAATGATACATCCAAGTAATTAGTTTTAGCTGGATTACTATTTATTTTTAACTAGGTTTAAGTAATCGGGATAAAAGGTAATATTGTGGTTAACATTACTATTTTTACCAAAATAACTAGATCATCTTTATATCTAAAAATATAATAATCATTATTAATAATGTATTTATATTCGTAAAAGTGTAAATATAAATCAGCCAAACTATTGATAGCAGGGCCACCTAGAGGCAAACCTTTAGTTTGTTTATACAAAGAACCATTAAAATTAATGTAGTTTTCTTTTAAGACTAAATCTGTGACAGTTTTAAATTTTTGTAAATTAATAGTAAGGTTATAATTACTATGATTTTCTAAAATTACTTTAATAATATCATTAATATCAATGAAATTGAAAATATCTTCAAAATCATAAGTATGAACTGAATAACTATTTTTGTTTTAAAAAAATCCATAATATTTTTACTATTTTTAATTATAGCTTTATTACATTGCTTATTGATGAAGTTTTGTATAATATTATGCAGCATTTTACCTGCAGTAGGGATAAATGTTTTACAACCATTTGTTACTGTTCTCTCTCTCTCTCTCTATATATATATATATGGAGAGAGTGAACTAATAGTAGGAATTGAAAAAAAGAAAAAACCGGTTTTCGATGCCAACTTTTGTCATTGTTTTAACAGTTACATTGTTAGAACATTGGAGACAATTCTAAGTTGGCGTCGAAAGTCAGTAAATAGTTTAATTAATTAAAGGGTAATTAAAATATTAATATTTGGAAAAAATGTATTAACATCAAGTGTCATCCACTACAGGTTTAAGAAATTTATTTGAACTTGATTGGATGAATAGAAAGTATTTTATTAACGATTGACAATTTGAAAAAGATATATAAATATAGGGAGAGAAAGTGAGCTAATAGCAGGAATTTATTTATTTTTATTTTATTTTATTTTTCAGTAAATAATGCTCCACTAGAAGTGAACTTTACCCCTGTTACTCTGAGGGACAGCCACCTTAAGCGAATATGTAGTTGCTATAAAACCTAAACATTTTTATGCAAGGGATTCAAAATATCAATTTTTAACTACTCTTTGTGTGTTAACTTCTACTACTTTAACTACTACTAGTGTATTTTATTTTGTACTAAAAATTTTATTTTTGCAATTAAAAAAATTGGCAAATTATGTACTCAAATCATTAAAATTATTTGACAGTTAAAGGGTTAATCAACTACTATATAATCTCAAGTACTATAAACTTTTTATTTCTATTATGAAGAGATTAATTTAAAATTTACAGGGATAGAAAGAAAATATAGCTTTAACAGAGTAAAAACTGCGAAAATTTGAAAATTGAAATATTTTCATTTATAACAAAACATACTCAAATTTAATTAATGATATTTATTATCATAACTCTTCCAAGTCATAATATGTTTTAAGATAATGCTTAAAGCACTTCAGCTGATATATATAAATTCGCTTTGTAATCTAACATTTTTTATTAATGCTTAAAACCTTTTTAAAACTCAAGTAATATTTAAAATGATTCACAGTTGAAGATCGGATTAAAAAAAAACGCGTGTGATGAATATCTCTCACTAACTCTTAATTTCTTTTTTTCTACTTTTATTAAACTCTGACGGGCTCGTAATTTAATTGTGAATGATGAATAGCTGAGGAAGACCTTAAAAAGGAACAATTTGCAAGAAAGAAAAAATTGACAGGAATGATGAAATATCGAAATATAATGCGTTATCTATTCATTTTGGTTCTTTTATGGTATACCAAGTTCTGAAATATTAATGATAGAACATTTACGATGCTTTTTAACTGTCTGATTGATCACCATAATGTGTCTTGAAAACTACTTTTAAGGTAAGACATTTGATAAACTTTGAGATAAAAGAGTATGACTCTCTTTGAAGATTTAAATATAATATAATCTTTATCTAAAATACCAGATTAAAAATTTCATTGGAGACCAAGTTTTGTTTCACAATAATTATCTATCTGTTTTTAACTCAAAATTGTTTTTTTAAGAAGTAAATATTTGCACAAATATGAGGGGCAAGGTGCTTTTATCGCATTTGAACTAATGGACTCAGATAAAAAATTTTTTTTTTGATTTATTACTCTGTTTTGAACATAATGTTTCTGGAAAAATTAATGTAGGCTTCCTTGATTAAGTTTGATTCCTTTGAAAGGTGACATTTGAGGAAATATTTTATTCTACAAGCAACAACAGGCAACTCTAAGATGCAGAAAAAAGTGTATTAGTAGATATTGTTTTTTTTGTATATTAGATGGATTGAAAATTAAGGAAATGACAATCCTTCGAGAAATTTCACTAACATATTTTAGTTTTAATGGTTGTTGTAAAATATGCAATTAAAAGAAATCAAATTTTTACAGCAGTTTAAATGGATATATTATTGTCATAAGCACTCAAAATATGATTATAATAATAAAGAAAAAAAAAGTAAATGATAAAGCATAAAAAAAGATTGAGAATAATCTTTAATATTGGTAATAGCTATTTCAAATTCTTTTTCTTTATTGTTGTTTCTTTTTTAATAACTTAAAAAAATGTACAGTGAACTCACAAATAAAAAAGGAAATGAAGTGCTTTACACTTGAAGTAATAAACTTCACATGTAAACTGACTTATTAGTAGAAATTTTACATCTTTCAAAATGGGTTTTTTTCATGGTATGTAAGATGATAAATCCTTTTTTTTTCTTTTTAAATAATTAAATGAAGAGAAACTGTTAAAAATTACTTTTAATAATAAATATATCATGGATAGTTAATTAGTTATTTTTTTCTTTCAATTAATTTCGACCTCAAGCTTATTCTCTTTTAGCTATCGAAATTGAAATATTATTTGCTACCAAACAAGAAAAAACCAAAATGATACAAGGTTGTTATAAGTAACGCTCATATTTTTAATTAGGTACTACGATAAAGACACTCAGTGTGTTAACAATTTACTAGAACGAAATAAAAGTAACCCTATATTCCGTACTTAAACTTTTATTTAAAACAAATAAAAATTAATCATCACCACATAAAAAATTTACTTAACGTAAGTTAGTACTTTTTCCAGGAAATTTGGTGTATGTAATTATTGCACTTATTTTTAGCACTTCTCATCTTAAGTATCTTATAAATCAGTACAGAAAATAAAATCGTAGATTGATCTATGAATAAACTGAAGATGAAACACAAAAAAGAAGTGTCTTATATATGAAGGAATGCGGAAAATGGACAAATACAGCTAAGAATACCAAATGGTATCTATTGTATCTATTTTTAAATGATACTCATAAAATAGAGTTAGAACGACGTCAGCTCAATAGTTAAGATCATCATGGACGATAATACACATCTAGGTACAATATCAATGAAATTTTGTGTGACATTCTTTAGGATGGCTCTAATTTGTTGCCAAGCACTTGTCACAGTTCGTCTTCTGAACGTCGTCACAGTGCGTCGAATCACGTCCTAAACATGTTCGATGGGGAAGAATGGTGGTCAGGGAGGCATTCGTAAATCTTTCAGAGCACGTTGAGCGCACTGGGAACTCCTCAAAGATAAGAGGAGTGCAGTATGCCGCAGCACTTATTCTCGCATCATTGGTTGATCATAGTGCCCTGTATACGAACCAGGGGTAATCTGCTGTTGTATGAAATGAGGCATCATACCATGATGTAACTTAGTTCCACGGATGCGGCCGAATTAATCTTTTCATTACGTCTGCTCCACATTCATATGGTGACTATTATTGGGCAAACAGAAGTATGATTCAGATGAGAACCGATCTCGAAGAGTTTATTTTGTGGTCCTATAATTCACATTTAAGGTATCCGACTACCCTAAAATTGTGAATTTTACCAACAACTGACAAAATTTTTTTAATGACTTTATTTCATAGGCCATCTTATTAGATTACAAAAATACCAAGTTTATCATTTTCCGTTCACTAGAAAAAAAACTACAAGTGTTTTAGTAAAAACAGATGCCATTACTTTAAGCAAGATATGTCATACTTTAAAATGCGTTTTACTCAAAATGTGTTTTTTTGAAAATGCTCAAACGGGGACAGCGATTACTCAAAAAGTTTTGAAAATAATTAACTGAAATTTTTTGTGTACGTTCTGTATAATAGTAGAAGTGTTTTAACCTTCAGATTGATCAATCACTGTTTATTATAACATTTACAGTCCCTTATGTGAATATAATCACTGTTTTCTTAAGCAATTTTATATAGTAACTGAGATAAAGTGCTCTAGTTTTTGTAAAAATTAAAATATCTCTTATCCTGAAGGTCATTTCGACAACGATTAACATAGCAACACATCAGAATTGAAAAATTGAAACTTTGTTCATAAACCTTTGGTACAGAATGGGCCACGTTTATGTTATTTTTTGTCAATTTTTACCCATTTGTTTTCCATTTTAGTTATAATAATTTATTTTTCTCTTCTTAATTTTAGCATATTTTTCTTTAAATGTACTAAGAAAATCTAAAAACAACAAAAAAATCCTCATACCTCCATTTTTTTAAAAAAAAGTTGTTGCAACCAGTTGGATACCTTAATTTTCTTGAGTTTGGATTTCCCATGGTATAAACATTTTCCTTAGAACTTCTAATTAAGATTTACAAGGGGAAAAATTTATAAAATTGAGATGCGTAGCTGAATTTAGCTTCAAAGTTGAAATTAAAAAGTTTAGATGTCGGTTGGTTGTTTATAGAGGTATCGTCTTAGAACCACAATTCAGCACAGTATCATGCACAATCATCATAGCATTATTTATAGTTTTTTATATCACTAAGAGTTCTTTTACTTAATAGGGGTTACAGATTTCAGCAGTAAAATTTATGCAAAAAGTAGACCACTTAAGTATAAATATTGCACAGATTTTTTCAAAAAACTTATACTCTCGAAATTAAATCAATTTCATGCACAGGTAATTTACTAAATTTTTAGGTAATCAGATTTATCCAGAATATTTGACTTAATTTCAGCATTCCATTAGGATTTTCAAATTGTTTTGAAACCAATTAGATTGAAATTATGCAGGAATTATTTCATGTACTATCATAGACCCTTTAAAACATGTCATCTATTTTTTATGGGTGTATAATATATTTCGCTGAAATAACTTTAAAGAACAGTGATCCAAATTAAATGGTCTCATTCCTTAAACACTTTTGCAATTGAGCTGAATAGGACTTTCCTATCTGACGCAGAATAACTAATTCCCCATTGAAATGCAATCATTTTATTTGAACTACAGTATGACTTGGAGAATGGCATGATTATCGGATACTATCGAAATGGCCGATCCTTAAGAGACATATCTAGTGACTGAAAGATTCCAAAATTGACAGTTGTAATTAAAAAGTGGAAGGTTAATGATGATTATCGGAATGAGCTTCAACCCGGCAGATAACCCAAAAAACTAAGAGATCAACGAATTTTGCTCAAGGGAATGCGTAAAAACCACCCAATTCAATGGCTCACATACTCCAGAAATTGTAACAAGCATTATCCTGAAATGTTGTTTCGATAAATACCATTCACAAGGAATCAATCACATTGGCTTAGTTTCCATGGTCATTCTGTCGCTCATAAGCCTTTAATTACAAATCTAAACACGCTGCGAGGGTGAGATGGAGCAAGACACTTCGAAATTGGACCGTAGACGAGTAGAAAAGGGTTCACTAGAGTAATGATTCAAGGTTCAATCTTTACTAGTCGGAATGCAGAGTTTGGGTTTGGGGTATGCTTGAAGAACGCCTTTTGCCAGAATGCATTGTGCTTACAGAAAAGTTTGGTGGAGGTGGAATTGTAGTCTGGGGATGTTTCTCGGGGCATGGACTGGGACCCTTGATCCCGATACCGACTCCTACTCCATTTTTCTAGGCAACAATACAATTCCTACGCTGTGGCAATTTTAAGGGTTGGATCATTGTTACTCTCAGCATGACAAAGACACTTGTCATGTTGAGAAGTCCTCCATGGATTGGTATGATGACAATGAGGTGAATCAACTGAACTGGCCTGTCCAGAGTCCAGACTTGAATTCTATAGACAACCTCTGGAACGAGTAGGATCACCGAATTATAAGGGAAACAGTATTTGATTGCTTATAAAAAGATTTCATGCATTAATTTTTGTGGAGTATGAATATTCTTTTTTTTTGTATACATCAACATAAATTTATGCTTGCTTTGAAAGTGTTCTTCAATTATTTTTTTGAGGTACAAATTCCAGATAAATTTGCTTCAACGTGTTTCCCATTAAACAGAAAGATTTCAAATTCCCTGACATAACAAAGTCTTCTACAATAAAAGAGCATAAGAAAATCATTAAATTCTTCATTAAAATCATGGTATTATTTTTGTGCTAATTATGTAGATTATTTCCAAAGTTAAAAGTCCACGTATATATATTTTATAGAAACCAGTGTTTTTGATTTTATTTAATAAATAAAGATTTGTTTTATTTAAATAAAATTGCAAGTTGGTATTAATAGCTTTCTTCCTGATGTGAGGCGATATATTTTAATCAGAAAATAATGTTTTTTTTATTTCAAAGCATTTTGAAGATTCTGATTCAAAATCTTGTCTTTTCTTACCCAAATTTTTTAATCCCATCATTTCTTTTGCGTACTTGATTTTTTATTTTGAAGATTTTAATATTAAAATAATAAACTAGATTTATTATCTATATTTCTACACGAATATCTTTAATCTTTCGGTGTAGAATACATAGCATTCTTTTAAATATTCTTGAAATCAACACTAAACGCTATAATGTTCCAATAAACCTTTTTTATTTTTTTAGCAATAAGACTGCAAGGTGTCGTATATTTTCCTTTAAAACAACTAGCTAGAACTAGAACAACAGTATTACTTCTCAAATATTCCACTAGCTTCTCTTTAATTGGTTCTTTATTCAACAATTGTTGTCTCTGTCTAATAACGAAGAGAAAATAGCCTTCAGAGAATTTCAATTTTATTAATGCGATTGAAGTAAAATAACCTTATGTCAGAACAAAGATTTCCTTAGAAAATAAAAGTGAAAGGCCCGAAAAACCATTTATTCTTTGTTAGTGGAGCCAAAATTGAATTGAACAATGCTAGTAAATAGCCTGTTACAGACGAAGACTCATTTTCTTTTATTGCCAAGCTTTAAATGGTCTGCACGAGTATTGTGGAATACCTATTTTCAGTGAGTTGTTTTGTTGTGAGTCTTTACCAAATTGCATTGGGAAGGCTATTAAGTCTTAAAGAGAAATAAATTAAAGTGAAAAATCTTTTCTAAGCGCTTTGTAAAGAGAAGTTCAAAATGTTTTCTATAAAGTATTGTATTTTGTATTCGTACTGTACAGAATCATCAATGTGCACTTTATGTTGTTGTAGAGTGAGTGTTAAAAATGTTCAATATTTTTGTTCAAAATAAAAAAAGTAGAGTTTTAATTTGAAAATCACTACTCCAATTATTTTTTAGAAACCAGTATTGTTGCTATGTCGAAAATTAAATTTCTTAAGGTTTATTTCCTTAAGCAAAATTTTGAAAAAAGGGACTAATTAGCTTGCAAAATGCTATTAAAAAAATAAGATTTGCTCCAGATACATAATAAAAAACAGAAGTTTATTTTTTAAATTAATGAGTTTTGTCTGAGGGTGCGGAGGAAATTAATGCATAATTACTTTTTAACTTATATTTTTGAGGGAATTACATAGATATCAGTATCAGTATAATCATATTATTCTTTAATTATTCAGAGTTCATATGATTATTTCAACAGTTCAAAAGAATATATGTTCTAAGAGTAACAACTAATTATATTTTTGATATAAAAGCAATACAATAAAGTTCTACTTTATAAAAAAAACGAGTCTTACAGTAGTCGCATATGATGTGTAACATCTGACTTGTTATCATGGTAAATACGCAATAGTGACTTTAATCCTGAAAGAAATGAATCGGTTATGACTGGAAATAATTTTCTATCGAATATTTATATCTTTAATGAAAATTTTATTTAATTAACACAAGGAGTAATGCAGCTTTTTATCAAAAATATTTATTATTGTTTAATTTGGGGAAGAGTGGAGACAATAGATTTCTGAAAACTAAAGTATGTCACATATACTTGTGATTTCAAAGTATTTAAAAATCGTTAAAAAACGGCGTCAATAACAGTACCACTGTTAGTTGTCGAAACATTTCGATTAGTGTTCATTTCGAGCTTGAATTCATCTTTCAGAAAAGCTATGAGCGGCTCAGCTTCTGGCAAACTGAAGTTAACGTTAAAATCACCACTCAAAATCATGGGAAGCGAGCGATTGTTTTCTTAAAAAATTATAATTTAAAAAAACTAAAGAACACGCTTTTATACTGAATCGAACTAAAAAGTAAAAAAATAATTCTTAATATAAGAATCAAATGATGAAGGAGAAAATTAATGTCATTGGGGTAAAAGCGAGGAGTGTTCTATAAATACCAATTGTTATAGTTTCTAACTTCTTTCAATTCCGAAATTGCACCCCACGCTTTTACCCCAATGACCTTCATTTTCTCGTTCATCATTTTATTCTTATATTAAGAATTATTTTTTTACTTTTTAGTTCGATTCAGTATAAAAGCATGTTCTTTAATTTTTTTAAATTACAATTTATTTTCCATTTTTTAGTTCGATCTACAATAAAAGCGTGTTTTTTAGTTTTTTAAACTGTTAATTTTTTCATTGTTGAATGTAATATTTGGAGCCAGAATTACGTGGCTGCTGGAATAAGTCTTGCTCTTCAATGGATTTTAATTAAAGGGTCTGAAGTGTATTTATTCGCTCTGTTTACGGGGCCTCGGGTGAGTCCCGTATCGTTATATTAGATTCCGTCTCAAAAGAACAGGTCAAACAAATAAAAATGTGTGGTAAAAAGAAAAAAAGTTCGAATTAAAAAAAATTTAATGTACCACATGTTTTTATAACGGACTAAAAAGTATAAAATTCCTTCTTTTCGTTTTTTCTTCTTTTTTCACATTTTCATGCATTGTCATCCACTTCTGAGATATGGTCCAAATTTCAAGTCTCTAGCTCATCGGAAAGTCACACAGTTTAAAATCAATTACAAAATTCCACCCGGACAGATATTAAAGAAAACGAGTTAATAAAAATATGGTAATATTAAGTGTCAATCGTATTCTCACCTTTTAAACGTATTGCTATAATGATATAATTCGTATCATTACTTCTAAACATATTGCTTTGTAAAAATAAAAAAATATTTAGCAGTTAGAACATAAATTATTTTTTTCACATCACGAGCCTATTTTTTATTTTCATTTTCAGAAAAATGTTTATACTATAGTAAGAAATTTATAACACACCCACTCTCCACTTCTCACATACAGAACACTTTTTTTTTGTTTTATTTTTATAAACCACAAGTGTATTAATTAAAAACACTCCCTGTAGGGTTACACCTTTTTCTTTTAGTCGCTAAATCTGGAATTAGTCGCCAAATCTGGAAATGTTATATGGAATTAGTCGCCAAATCTGAAAATTGTAAGTGCAATAAGTTGCTAAATCTGGAAGTGATATATTTAATTGTCGCCAAATCTGATTATCGTGATTCCTGACGATCCTGATGAGGACAATGGAACAAAATTATGAAATTATTGTATTGTCATCGAGCCTTGACAATTGTGCAAAATTTCGAATTAATCTGACCTTTTTAACTGGGTGAAAATCGGGTTTCAAGATTCCGTTACATGCAGGTGAAACTTATAAAAGCGTATTAAAAAGAGCAGAACCACTTTCGGTATACGGTATAAGTACAAAATGAAGGAAATCTGTAATTTTTTTAACTGTTTGATTCGGAGAAATGTATGCGACCACCAAATGAATGTGCGGTAGGCGGGCGTCTTAATTGCTACTACGGTTGGACCCCCAGACGAGGGTAGCGAAGAGACACCGTCAAGCGCATGCTTAAAAATTAGAAATATTAGAGAAAATTAAAAATACCCGTTTGCTTAATTAGTCAGTTTTTTTTAATCGAGAAATCTTTTTTAATCACAATTAAAAATATTATATTGACAGTGACAGGAATTAACCTCAAAGTATGAAAATGATAAGCACTTAAATATTTATTCAAATAATTCCATATTACTTAATCCTATTTTTTTTAAGAATGACGAGCTTTGTCAGACGCTTACCAGGAAATATAATTATTAATACATAGTTTACACATATATAAATATATCCTCAGATTTCCCACACAACGAGCCCTGAGACTTTGACATTTCAGCGTAAGAATCATAAGTTTATTCTGGATGAAGTCTAATAAGACTAGCTGGTATGTGCGGTAGGTGGGCGTCTTAATTGCTAGTAGAGTTGGACCCCCAGACGAGGCTAGCGAAGAGACACCCCAAGGCACTGAATTGGTCAAATCAAACAGCGCGCGCTTCCCTCGACTTCCGGTTACGCATTTCCGTCCCTTTTCACGAAATCACACCAACAAATATTCAGCAACCGAGAGTAAAGATGTTACACATCAAAAATGGTTTGAAATACATGCAGAATTAAAGTTTTTGGAATTCAAGTAGGGCATTAAATTGCCCAACTTAATTATAAAGAACAATTTAGATGAATTAAAAGAAAAGTTAGATGAATTAAAAGAAAGAAGGTTAATTAGTACGAACATTCAGTGTGCTTCTTTATTCAGATAGAATGCCAATAGAAACTTGATAGTTGATTTGTTCGTGTTTGTATTAATGTCCCATTAAAAATCAGGAAGAATGCTGTTGGATTGTCAAACTCAGCATTATTTCTCACGTAGATTTCTCTCTCTCAGCATTCAAATGAAAATTGAGGTGATACCTTCCCTCCTAATTACCACATCATATCAGGGGATTCTCAATTTCTTTTGTGGCCTCAGTAGCTGAATGATAATGGTCGTGAGCTTGTGCCCGATGTTGTCAATTCGCGGGTTCAAAACCTAGTGCCAGTGAAGATCCCTTGTGTAGAGAAGCTGATACACCTTAAATCTATCGAGTTTCAAAGTCCTCGTGGAGAGCTATCTCAGGTTTATTCTTGTCCTTTAAAAGTGGTTCTAAATTACAAGTCCAGTCGCCAATAGACTTCGCTTTGCTTCAGAGTGGGATGCAAATTAAAATCACATAAATTCAATTTCTTTTAACTTGCCAACTGTTGTAACTAAATATTCAGGAAGTCGAATATATTTGTTGGCTCTGCTTAAAGAAAGGTTCTGCTTAAAGTTCTGATTTTCTTAGAAATTCATAATATAAAACAACAGTGGTTGCTATTGGTTATCTGATCTGTACTAAGTAAATGGAGTGGAAGTTATGGAACAGATCACATGGGTTCCCTCTTTTCACTTAGTTTTATTCAAAAAGACAAATTCCTTAACCAATTACACATTTTTTTTGGCACAAGTATACCCTTGTTTTGCATTTCTTTCTTTCTTTTACCTTACAAAAGCACCGAATTATTTCTCGTTATAATGTTTGATAGAAGTGAGATGTGAACTAACTACACTCCTTTTAATGAATTCTTTCAAGGAATCTGTTAGCAATGATCTTAGAGCTACCAAATTCTATAAGCAGTTAAAAGTAGTTATGAAGTTATTCTCTGAAATTTCAGCAAAAACCTATAGTAAAAAAATACATTTCTATGAAGAAAAACCTTATTAAAAATATCACCTCTCTCTCTAAGCACTTTTTAAAAAAATTTATAGTGTTGTGCTGTATAAATTCAGATAAAAATATATGTTTTTTTATTGCTTAGATTTTGAATTTTGTTGTTAATTCAATTAAATTCAAATTATTTTCCTTCATTGAACCATTTGTAGAGAAACAAGTTATCATTTAAGTTTCTATATTATTACTGAAAAAGATATATTTTTTAAAAAGCGGGTTAACTAAGCTAGTTTATTTCAGAGATTATTTTAAATTGTATCTGTTCGGAGGCTCAAAGGTAGCATTAACACTTCGTAAGCTAGAGGTTGTGGGTGCGATCCCGGCTAGAGTTCACAGTTTTAAATCGTAGGCAAGCATGTAAAAGATCCCTTGAGTATCAATTGGACTCTGGTACTCGCGGTAGATATTCAGCATCCGGCGAGAGCTTGAATAAAAAATTAATTTAAGCGTCCAAATTTGGTAGCAAGAGCCCCAATAGATGGGGCTACCATGAAATGGCTTTCATGTTTGGAGAATTGCAGTGTCTGTAATGGCTAATTTGCCAATATGCAGCACATTGAAGGGGGGGGGGATTAAATTATTGTTTTAGTTGAATGTAGACCCTGACTATTGAAAGCTACAACCTTGATTTAATAAAATACTTTTATATCTTACTTCCACTTAAATAATTTTATGAAAAAGATTCTATTTTTGAGTGTAAATAAATTTCGCTGATATGTAATTGGAAGAAGCCGAAGGAAAAAAAAAACGATTTGTGAGAGTATTTTGATGCTGAATATTAGTAAAAAACGTTTAAAAACAGAGTAAAATTTAAAATTATCAAATGAAAAATAGTAAAAAACCGAAAAAAGAAAATGGAAAAAAATTGAAACTTACACACTAATAAAAATATTTAATTCTAAGACAGATTTTTTAAAATTTTTTTTCTAACATGTGAGTTTTAATGCTAGGAAAATAAAATAAAATAAACTGCATAAAATTGAAAAGAAAATCATTTGAATAATTAGAGATAAAATTTCTGGTATCACTAATAATATTTGACAACATAGAATTTAACAAACAACGGAAACAAAATATTGTTTCGTATCAATAAACTGCAACTTCTAATATTACATATTATGACATTATTTTTGATATTAATTTAAAACAAGAAAACAAGATCGTTTTTCTTGAAATTTTAATCTATATGTAATTTTTTTTGCCAGCTATTTATAAAACAGCTGGGTGAAAAGAATATGAAATGCCATTTATCTTAATATCCTTAGATAAAGAAACAAAACTGCACTAGAACAAATATATAACAATGTGTTTTATTTTCTGACCCAAACTTTTTTATTTTTGAAATGAATCTCTAATCTATCTTGAATAAATTTTGACAAAAATTTTATTTAAATTTCAGATATAAGAACTTTTATGGTTCATACATAGTTTCAACTATTTTAAAAAAAAATTATGTCATGATTAGAAAACATATTTTCACAAAAAGAAAAAAAAAACTTTAGAAGAAAATTTTAAGTACGATTTGTAAAAAATACGTTCAATAGAAAAATGAAATTAGTAGAAAACAACACTATTAACCGATGATTAAGACTAAAGAATAAGCGTAGTTTAATTTCAAAATTAACATCAAAGTAATTCTTTGCTGTTAAGAGGAAATTCAAATTCTTTTTGTATAAAGGAAATTACATGCTATCAAAATGTCCTACATTATTTTGATTTAAAAAGGAAAAAAAACGAAGATAATTATAAAGTCTTATAAAAGCATACTAAAAAATTAAAATTAGCATATAAAGCGATATCACGAAATACTTTTAAAGGAATAGTTAAACGAGATAAACAGAGATGTATTTCAAAATGTGATTATTAAGAAGTATTTTGAAAAACATTATCAAGAATTAATTATAAATAACTTATTTTACATAAAAATGAAGTCGGTAATAAAATTCTAACGTTTTTTAGCATGATAGGAACGCAAGAAAAGTATAATTAAGGTAAGTTCTTATTCAATAATGCAACGGAATAATTAATCTCTCTATTAAAATATTAAAATGCATTTAATATCGTAAAAAATATTAAGATTAAAGATTTAGGTAATTACTATTCCGTAATTAATGGCAGGAATGTTGACGTCTTTTTTTCTATTCTTGTAGTTTTTGCCTGATTAAAGTATGTTTAGAGACAAAATTTCAATAAACCTAATTTTCCTTTCAGTTTAATCGTTTTAACAACTTCCCGTTTATTAATTATATATTTTCTGGCTTGGTATTTTTAAGAAAAGGTTTGAATGGAGTTTTATGCATTTTTTAAATTCTTAAAAGTTGTATCCAAAAGTAACAATTAACAGGCTTGGATAATTTCGTAGTAAAATATTCATATTTTTAATATACATTGGGAAAAAATAAATGTTTTTGTAGGTCTTTACTTTTCGTCTAATTCTATCTCATTATTTTTTTTTCTATTCAGTTCACAACTTTTTTTTCTGCGCTATACGCAGTACCTTTTAAAAATTATTCCAGATATCTAATAGATCCCTAACTAATTTATGAAAAGTATTACCTTCAACACAGAAAACTTCCAGTAACTTTTAAATGCAATTTGTGAAGTTATTTATACTCAATATTAGCTTTAAAATTTTTTTTTTAAAAATAGGCAGGATAAATTTTTGAAAAATTTAAGTTATAATTTATATAAATATTTGCTATAGTTGAGATATTTAATTTCTATGATTTAGTGATAAGAAATAAAAAGAAAACTTTTAAGAACAAATAAGAATTTAAATATAGCACCTAATCATTGAAATGAAAACTCCAAGTATAAACTTAAACCTAACAAATATTTTTCCCAATGCGTGTATAAAATTGAAATGATTAAAGGCAAAACACATTATTTTTATTCTAACAGCTACTTTTAAAAATAATTCACAGAATTCTTATAATGATTTAGCATTCTGACCAACAATAAATGCTGAATGTTTTAAAAATAATACTCAATTATTAAAAAAAATTAGGGCTTTATTCTAGCGAATATGTTTTAATAGTTATTGCAGCAAATTAAGAATAATGAGCCTTTTCTAGAAAAACCTTGCTTATTTGTTTTATTGTTTTCTGAAATACGTTTGTATAAAATTTCATAGACGCAAAACTCCTAAATATTTAATTTTTCTTTTATTCATAGTTTCTTATAACTTTTAAATTACTTTATGTATATAAATTCAACAATAACATTTGATAATATAAACCGAAGGACTAACCTATGAAATGTAATAAAGCTTATTTCTTGTATTATAAAATGCTTTTTTTAAGATTGTTTACATAAGAACTTTTAAAAAAAATAATAAAAACAATCTGATTAAATTTGAATAATATTAGTTTACTTTATTATGAAGGAGATTTAGGAAAGCATATATTGCTACTAAAAGTTTTGAAATATTCTATTCCATTTAATTTATTTTTCACGTTTGATTAAAGAACTCTGAAAAAGGTTTTTCTTATCTTTTAAAAAGTTTTAGAGCAGAAAACAAAATGAAACTAAGAGCAACTTAATGGAGTTGGATTTAAAATACGCAAAAAATTTGAAATATACATAATAGATTTTGAAAAAAATAATCGTTTTTGAGTTATGGAGGATAATACCGTAAACCCAAATTCGGGCAAAATTATCATTAGCTGAGGACAAAGATTTCGCGAGTCGCAATCATCTTCTGTCTTGAAGATTGCATTCGCAAAACTGGAAATATAGTAAAGTACACGAAATTCATGGGGGTATAATCCATTGACATTTTCTACTCTTTGGATACTGGCTAATTAACTAGAGAAAACTGTGCCCTCATCAGACCTGAATAAATATTTTATTTTGTACACTGTTATCCTGCTTGTTTGTCTCTCTCTTCTTCTTTTTACACTTTCGAGCTAAAGTTAGTATTTCAGGACAAATTTTCTTATGGGATGCATTACATATATATAGAAACGCACACCCATCCCCACATACATATTAAATGATCTTTATGTGTATAGCTTTATAAAAACAGCTAGTAAAATTGTGTGTTTTCTTTTAGGAAGCCGTATATTGAAGTAACCCACAAAAAGAAGAAAATAAAGACTCAGTGTGTGTTTAAGCTCCTTCAATATAAAAAGTCACAGTGCTTGCCAAATCCACGGTGAAATAATGGTTGCTTATGGAAATAATAGCCAGCCAAATTTTATCAAGTTACGAGGTGGAAAAGGAATTTTTCAGTTTGGACACATGTCCCTTTCAGATGATCCATAAAGAGGAGAATCATTAATCATGGACGATGCAGCTGCAATGAAGAAAGTGGAGGATTTTACCTTGATAGACCAAAGAGTAATCATTAATGAGACCCATATTTTAGCGGCAGTGTGTGGAAAATTATTCACAAAGAACTACATATGTCAAAGGTCAACAATTCCTCACTTCTTTTCAGAACCAAACGTGGCTGTCAAAGGAGATTTTGAATCTTTTAAGGAAAGACGGAATTTTTGGTCAGTGTAGTTGTGGATGGATTTTGGATCTATCAGCATGATTCAAAGACCAAACCGAGGAGCAAGGAAGGACGTATCCTCCCCTTCCCAAGAAGGGTAAGGTGTAGAAGTTTGAAGGGACGATTCATGCTATAAATTTTTTGGAACTGAAATATGATCATTTTAATAGATTACCTGGAAAAGTACGGACCATCAATGTTGCTTACTGTTAATCCTTATTGAATATATTGCGTGATACTCTAAGCAAGAAATGGCGTGGTAGGATCAAAAAAAGGGGTCCATACTATTGCACATAATGTATCTATTTACACAACTCAAATTACGATTGAGGAATGACCACGAAGTGGCATTGAAGCTTTGCCACATCCGTTCTTTACCCGATCTCGCCTTCAGTGACATTTTCTTATTCCCTTAACTTAAGAACCATTGTAGGATCGAAGATTTGACAATACAAATGACATCACTTAATAGATACAACAATGTTTTCGACAATATCTGTTTTCTACAATGACGGTTTGAAAAGTTCAAGAAACACGCAGGAAGAAATGAGTAACTATGAATGGTAGCTATATAAAGAAAACATAAGAACAAATAAAAATAAAGTTTCTATTTATTATTTTTAATAATAATAATTTTTGGATTCCCTATTGTATATATATATATATATATATATATATATAATCAAAATTTCTCTACAAGAAAGAGAGATGAATTAACATGATTAAAACTGAAAAGAATTGTAATTGAAAGATAACCAGACAACAGAATTTAAAAGGAGATATGAAAAGTTGAAATAAAAGAGTTAAATATAAAAATATAAAAGAATGGATGCTATAGTATTATTAACATTGCTGACTTAGGACAGCTTATATACAAAAAAAAATTGCTCTTAAAAATTTCTCTATATAAAAGTGGGGGTTGAACGTGTTTTTTGGCCAGCCAACCTTCCCCCTTTCTGTTAATAATACCGAGCAAAACCTATTGGAAATAATGGATAGGAAATCTAAATCCATTATGAGAAAAAGGTAACTTACCTAATATATATATATATATATATATATATAATCAAAATTTCTCTACAAGAGAAAGATGAAAAAACATAATTAAAACTGAAAAGAATTGAAATTGCAAGATAACCAGACAACAGAATTTAAAAGGAAATATGAAATATAAAAATATTAGAGTTAAATATAAAATATATAAAAGAATGGATGCTAAGTATTATCAACATTGCTGACTTAGGACAGCTTATATATAAAAAAATATTTTACATAAAAGCGGGTTGAACATGTTTTGTGGCCAGCCAATCTTCCCCCTTTTCTGTTAACAATACTGAGCAAAAACCTATTGAAAATAATGTATAGTAAATCTAAATCCATTATAAGAAGAAGGTAACTTACCTAAAATTGCATACAGAAACGCAGAGCCCGGGCTAAATCTGTACAATAAACAAGTTATTGCCAGATTCTGGACCCAAATACATATTCAAAGCAAAGCAATGGCTGAAAAGTAGCACTTAGAAGAAGTATGAAAAGAATAGAAATAATAAATTAAGAATTGTAAACATACTACCATTATCTTAGGGACACTAAGATTATATGATTTAAAAAATATAAAAAAGTAAATTAAAAAAGTAATTTTATCTAAAATTAGAAATTGGGGGTATCTATAACTATCTAGGAAGAATAATAAATTTAAAATAATAATCTGTTTATAAACTATGGACATTTAATCCTTACTATTTAGGATTTCATTATTCAAATATCTATTAATAAAATTAATTGGGTATTTTTGAATTAAACAGTATTTAATAAAATGTTTATAGTTTCTTATTTTTTCTGATTTATTTGAAACTAGAAATTTATTGCGTTGTGTGTAATTTATAACAATATTTCTGAATATAGAAACATGCACATTACTCTCCCAATGTGGTACTTTTATAATATTGAAATTAAAGTCTTCTCGTTTATCATAAATATTAATAACTATTTTATTATCATTTAATTTAATTTCTATATCAAGAAAATTTGCTTCGTAATTGTTACTCTCCCAATGTGGTACTTTTATAATATTGAAAGTGGGCTCCATTTTCTCCTGAAGTGAAGACTCGACGAGAATCGCTTTGTCTGGTACATTTTGACGCATCACTGAAAAGAACATGCCCCCATTCCTACGGTGTTCACAACTGACTTTTTAACTCCAGAATATCCAGTGTTTCCTCCTGGATGCAGTCAAAGGGACGCACAAGACTGGACACCAGGCGTAATGAATAGTCTCTGGAAGATAACTGTAGACTGTTTGCCTGGAAATTCTTCATCCAGACACAGCAACAAGATCACGAGCAAGCAGAATGAACTGTTGTCCACCTATGTCATCGTGCACTTAATGTAAAATAGCGATCCTGTGCAGTTGTCGATGCTCTGTGGCGACCTTAGTTGACCTTCCTGTTGACCGTACCACTTGTTTGAAATTGATTCCATAACCAAAGGACCACTTTCGGCCCACTTGTAACCATCGAACCACCTTCGCTTGAAATTGGCTTGTTTCAAGTCAGCCAACGACTCTCCATCTCAAGGAATCATCTAAACGATTATGATAAATCATTCTCACTGCAAACATACTAACCTGTTTGTTTTAATGCAAAATTCGCATCAGACAAAATTCTCATATGCGTGAAGGGTTTCAATCCAGTAGCTCTGCTAAAACTAACGCTAAACATTATTTTTTCTTAAGCTGAAGCTTGATATTGCACTACCTGTTCTTCAAAATGTATAAAATATATACAAATTCTGCTACTGGAGGAATTTTGAAACTCTTACGAAAAACATATTTGTGACCTTAATTTTGGACATGAGTATACATATTTATGTACGAGAGAATATTTGTGTCATGGATATATTACCTTTATTTATAAATGATGGAAGTTACATCACATATCTGACATTTTTATTCCTTACATTTAAACTTTAAAAGGAATAGTAAAAACGAAGTTACACAGATAGAATAATCATGTACCTAATTCGCATCTCATAAGGGATAGGCTTAGGGAAAAAACTTTTTTTTAGAAAATATTACTATCAAATTATTTTTCATCTTTTAATGTCAAAAGGATCTGTTGTATAAGATGTTATTCAGTACTGTGTATTATACTTAATTTTCTACAATATTTTAACAAATAAATCCTGTGATTTTTTAAAAAGTGTTTATAAATAAATATTTTGAAATATTTAAGAATAATACTGAATAAAATTAATCGGCTTTTCTATCTTCTCAGTAACTCATACGATACGTAAAACCCTTTCGAAATAAATTCCCTTTGAATTTCAAATATATACTGCATTATCAATACAGTTTATAACTTAACTTGAACTTAAAGTTTTCCAATCTTTTGTATTAAAGAACGTGAACTGAATTGAATAAACTACACAAGTATTCTCACGAAGATTTGGATCTCGAACAAATATTTGGTAAATATATACAAATGTCACCTGCTAGCTTACAACATTTCTTCTGTTTATTTACAGGTTTTAAATTTCCGTTCTATAGTTTGTGTTTGTTATGGAAAGTGGAATAATAATATATATAATTTTGCAGTCAGATTATATTCAGGGAACAAATTATGCTTGCATATTTTGACATATGAAGTAGTTTAAAGGGAACCATGAATATTAAACATTTTCTAGTTTGTGTAGGAAATAATTCAAGGAATATTATGAAGCTTTTCATTAGATGCTTATTAAGATTAAGAGCTGCCTTATATGCTCCAATAAAATAACTTTTAAAACCCAGAAGTAATTCTTGGCTTATTAATGTTGTACATTTCCTTAAATTTTCGATAAAACTTTATTCTTCATGAACGATGTTAATTTCATTTCTTGAGTGTGGAAAATAAATTTTATTAGATGAACTTTCGAAACGACATTTTGTTTAGTTACACTGTATTTTAGAATATAAAATAAATATTGAAAAATTTCTGAACTAAGTATTAAAAATGTCATGTGTAAAAATGTATACGTAAATTGAAATATTAATTTGTATTTCAATATGGTTGGAAAAGCTATGTTGACTATGAACTACATTAGAATAAATTGGAGCAAATGCATTACTATTCAATAATGTAAAATAAAAGGAAAATTGAGAAAGATAGGGACAGAGATTTGCTAAAAATAATATTTTTCATTTTTCTTCACGCACGGCAGATTCTTATGATAAAATGTAAATATTAGTTAATTTAAGTTACAAATGCTGTATAATTTGGTAAAGTTTATTACATTTTGATATTACATGTTCTTAAGATCTAAGACGAAATTCTAATATACATAGAAAAAATGTTACATTAAGAAGAAAAAAGAAAATATTGACGGACCTCTTCTGTAAGTAAA